>JBBPDA010000081.1:29083540-29097076 GCA_037974385.1 Arnoldichthys spilopterus
ACTAGTAGCCATAATAATAGAATGTACCTTCTGAATAAGGACTCCACTCGTTTTTCTTTTCAGATGGAGAAACGCGAACCTCATGGGAAAAAAACCAAGTGCAAAAAGTAGCGAAAAAGGTACCAAAAGATAAAATATATGTTTAAAACAGTGGGCTAAAAGTAGAAGGGAAAAAAATGGTAGCATTTATACTCCAAACACAGAGACTAGCGGTCAAACAATTCAACGAACAGGAACTACGTCACGGAGGGGAGAATCTATTACATAAATAAGGACCTAAAAGGTGGAGAACAAGGGATGTCTTTATGTGTCTGGGCAATTTAGCATGGCTATTAGTATGCTTTGTGTGTCTTTGTATTAGAATTTAATCTTAATCCTAATTTATTGTTTCTATTGCAAAGATGCTGTTTATCCTTGAATATAAATTACATGATATGGTAAAAAGTATAAAACTTTACTGTTGGCACTTGTCTTGATCAGAGGTAAGGCAGGAAAAGTGAAAGAAAAGTGCGGTTAACAAAGGGGCTCAGCTTTTTACAAGGGAGCTTAAGTTTAAGGTTCTTCGTAGAAAGCCACACGCGGTCCCCAGGCTCATACCTGGGCTCCTCAGCTCTCCTCCGATCTGCAAACTGTTTCTGTCTCCTCACCGCCTCCTCCAGTGAAGCATGGGTGCCTTCCCACACCGCTCGCCAGAACCACCCATCCACCTCTGGCATGTTGGTGGGGGTGTTGTTTCATGGGAACAGAGGAAGCTGGTAGCCCAGTACACACTGGAAGTGGGTGAGGTGAGTAGATGTGTTCTGGAGAGAGTTCTGGGCATATTCAGCCCAGGGGAGAAATCTGGACCAGTGAGTTTGTTGGTTATGGCAGAATCTGCCCAACTCCTGGTTCAGTCGCTCCACCTGTCCATTGGACTGGGGGTGGTAGCCCGATGTCAGGCTAACCTTCACGCCCAGCTTGCCCATGAATGCCCTCCAGACCTGGGAGGTGAACAGGGGCCCCCGGTCAGACACTATGTTTTCCGGCAACCCTGAACACATTATTAAACAGCTGCTCTGCCAGCTCAAAGGCGGAGGGCAGCTTCATCGCTGTAGTAGTTGGCACATCTTGGAGAATCTGTCGACTACCACCACCACACAAGTGTACCCCTGTGACCTCGGGAGGTCTACCAGAAAGTCTATGGCCAGGTGAGACCATGGCCTTTGGGGGATCTCCAAGGGCATCAATTTACCCACAGGCAGCTGCCTGGGAGATTTCATGGTGGCACATCTCGCACAGGACTTCACCACCTTGCCTTGCCGGGCCTATACGATAGGGAGAAGTTGAACCAGGTGAAGAATAATGCCCACCTGGCCTGGCACGGATTGAGGTGTTTGGCGGCACGGAGGTAGTCCAGGTGAAAACCACGAAAGGGTACCTGGCCCCATCCAACCAGTGCCCTCACTCCTCAAACGCCAGCTTCATCGCCAACAATTCCCTGTCCCCGACGTGGCACAGGGATGCAACTTCTTATTGGCAACGTCTTTCTGCGACAAAATTGCCCCTACCCCGTGACTCGATGCGTCCACCTCCAGGACGAAAGGTCTTTCTGGATCGGGGCCTGGGTAAATCTTTCCTTCAAGTCCCGAAAGGCTTGCTCAGCCTCCTCGTTCTACCCCAGCAGCTTGTTGCTCATTGCCTGTTTCTTGAGGAGAGAGTTTAGCGGCACCGCAACTGAACTGCATCCCCTTATAAATCGCCGGTAAAAGTTCGCAAACCCCAAAAACTCCTTTACCGTGGTAGGTCGGGGCCAATTTAGTACTGCGCTTACCTTCTCTCCGTCCATCCTCACCCCCTCCGGGCTAATGATATACCCCTAGAACGGAACCATGGATGCGTGAAATTCGCACTTCTCCGCCTTGACGTACAGCTGGTTCTCCAATAACCGCTTTAACACTGCCCGTACATGCTTTATGTCTTCAGCACGGGTTTTCGAAAAAAATAAGGACGTCATCGATGTACGTGATAACTGTTTTTCCAAGCATATCTCTAAATACCTCGTTAATAAAAGACTGGAAGACCGCCGGTGCCAACGAGAGACCATATGGTACCACCAAGTATTCGTAGTGGACGTTGGTCGTGGAGAAGGCGGTCTTCCACTCATGTCCCTCTTTGATGCGCACCAAATAAAATGTGGATCTAAGGTCTAATTTCGCAAAGATAGTTGCCCCTCCTACCAGCTCCAACGCTGCAGGCACCAAGGGCAATGGGTAGTGAAAGGGCGTTATTACCTCGTTCAGGCCCCTATAATCGATATAGGGTCTTGACCCCCCGTCCTTCTTTTGAATGAAGAAGAAACCAGCTGACGCAGGGGAGGAGGAGTGTTGAATGTAGCCAATGTCTAGGGCTTCCTTAATGTAACGCTCCATGGCCTCCGTCTCAGTTCTCGAGAGGGGGTAAGTCGGCCAGCGAGGTGGCATGCAGCCCGGTTTCAAATCACCATTCGAGGATCTCAGGGCGGGACCACAAGATGTGCGGGTTATGTGTCTTTAACCACAGTAAACCCAAAACAATCTTAGGCTCCGCCGCTGAGATAACCAAAAAGCTCAGCATTTCCCTGTGCACCGCCCCCACGGTTACGGCGGTCGGCTTCGTGCACTTAGTTTGTTTTGCCCGATTGGCCTCCCATCTAGCGCAGACACAGGATGCTCAAAGTAAACAAATGGTGGGAGGGGCTTGCCGGGCTGGCAGCTGCACCAACGCCAGCCAGATTTCCTCCAGGCTGGCCCGGATAGCCTGGATCGCCTGTTGGTGCTCACCAAGCAGTCTCCCCTGGTCCACAACGGCACAGACCAGGTCCAGAGGGTTTGTGGCATTGCTTTGTCCCGCAGTTTTCATCTTTGGCGGAGGATTCTGTCACGGAGGTAAGGCCAGTGTGGTTAACAAAGAGTCTATTTTCAAATGGGAAGCCAACAAACACAAAACCGGTGCTCCGGCTCTCCGGCACTCCAGCGCTCGGTAGGAGAAAGTTCCAGAAGCAGCTCGGGGTTGACTGCCTTCACTGAAGCTGTGCTCCGCTCAGTTCGTGCAAAGTTTGTGCAAAGTTAGTTCAAAGTTTGATACCGTATTCTAGGGTTTGGGGCTTAACTAAATGCCAGCATTGACTACCTGTCACTGCTTAATAAATACTGTAACTGCCAAACTAGACAACGCCAACTGGTGCCGTCTGCGAAATACTAAAACCCACTATCGTCGCCTGTCGATGGCACACAACAAGTATCCTCTGTGTCTTCCCTGCGTCCCAGCCCTGCCTATATTGCCAGGTGATGAGGGATGTAACTAGCAGCACCTGGTTTGAGTACTCGGGAGATGGGGACCGGCACCGACCGCTAGGTGGTGGTAGTCCCCCTTCACCTGTAGGGGGTCCTACCTGATCCCTTACAGCACTAAGCATTTCTTTGTGTTCTCCTGACATTTGTCAAGCCCAGATTCATCCTTCAGAGCCCAACTTAACATGACTGCATAGTGATTTTTGTTATTAATCTGTCAACAGAAAACCGAACTTGTATGAAAGAAATGCTAACTTCGCTCAAAGGATTCTGTTTACAGCCTTAACAAAATGTATTTAATTCATTTCATGAACATTTTTATTTGGTTTACACTGAGAATAAATACCAATTATACTAAAAAAATCCAACGTATATGCCATTATAATGTAATGTTTACTGTAGAGACCTTCATTAGCTTTTTTTTTAAGTTGCACCTAATGCTAAAGCATGCTTCATTTAGCAGAGTCAAATACCAGTGTGTAGGTAAGAAAACAGCAAAGAAATAATAGTTTAAAACAAGCAAACAAAATAATCGTATCCCTTCTTTCATTATTGGCCACTGCAGCAGCTTGGATATGCTGTAGTGCCTTGCTTCTGGAAGTCCTTCGCAATATCAAATCGATTTCCTTGCAAGAGAGATAATTATTCTTCCTCTCAAAGGAAACATGCAAATAGCACTGTCAGTCCCACTGCAGTGACAATTTATCTCCAGAAGCTCTTTCTCTGTCGCTGTAGCTGAGCAGCAGCTAATGCCAGTAGCAACAATAGAAAAGGATGAGAGTCTTAAGCACCCCTATATACAAAATAAGCTGTACTGTCCTTTTAAACAGTGAAACCCTTCGAAGTGCACCTAGGCTCCAGCGTAGGCTCTAATTGATTTTGGCAGCATCAGTAACAAACAGTTAATTATCACCATTAATGAAAGCAGAGGTTTCATTGCTGTTAATGAGCATTAGCTTTCATCATTAACCATCAGCCAAGTGTGCAAGCGAATGATTGTGTCTCCAAAAATAGCAAATCGCGTTCTGCAGACAGAAGCTTTATGACTGAACTTGGTGTGTGTGTGTGTGTGCGAGAAAAAAAGTGAGTGAGACAGATAGACAGAGTTTGACGTATTTCTCAGTATGACAGCCAGAAGCTTGGACCAGAATTTGAAGAATTGCACTGAATGCCACCTGCTGCAACTGCTACTTCATCTTCATATTCGAATCTCTAATGAAAAATGCATCCAAAAGTATTGTAAACACTGCATGAGACACTGAGAAACTGGAGATAATGAAAAACAGTGAGATTGAAAGAACTGGGCAGAGCTGCGCTCTCAGTATCAGACAGTTCCATCTGGTTACCAGACTATTTTATTTTGGAATTGAATATAGCGGTATCTGGTTCAATCAAAGCAGCCTCACACCTTTTAAACATCTCCACTCTTTACTCTATTATGTTTAATATTGGGACTACATTTGGCCTATTGTGTATTTACTGTATAGTAATGTAGTGTTTTGTACTGCCCGCTACATGACTAGGTCAGATCATATCCAAACCCAGCAGGTCTTGTGAGGTTTCAGGTGTGCAGTGGTTAGTACCTACCATTAGCAATCCAAGGAAGGACAACTGTTATACTGGCAAAAAGGTCATGGGCTCATTGAAGTGGGTGGGAATGGGCTAGCCCTTGTGGTCTGATCCCAAGAAAGAGCTACTAAAGTACAAAAAGTTTATGCTGGCTATGATAGAAAGATAAGAAGTAAAAGTGATTATTTGTCATTGTGAACACACCACAACGAAATGTGACTTCTGCATTTAACCCATCACACATGCACACGTGGAACAGAGGGCAGCTATCAACAGTGCCAGGGGAGCAGTTAAGCGGGACGGCACCATGATCAAGGGAACCTCAGTGATGATCGGGTCGAGACCTGCAACTTTCTGTTCCCAAGGGGCAAAGTCCTAACCACTAGGCTACCACTGCCAATGCCAACCAGAAGACACTTCGCATTCCAGCCAGACCTGTTTTGGCAGCACAAGGGAGACCTATACAATATTAGGCAGTTGGTCTTAGTGTTTTGACTGATCAGTGTAGATTACGTCTGCACATCACTTGTCTTTCAGCAGGAGGTGCTGCCTAAGCATTTATACAACTACTCAAATAGCCTGTCTGTCAAATATGCCTCTCAGCATTAGCTAGATGTGGTAAGCAGTCACAACAAAGTGATGGCAGCTATTCTCCTACATTTCATAGCAACAGAGGATATTACAGGATACATTTGACTCTATTCCTTCAGAGAAACAGCTTTATTTGTTCAACTTAATAAAATATCAGTGTCTTTGCTTCAACTGTTTTTAAGGTACTGAATCTGGTCATGTATTACTAATGTGTTTATTTGGGTTATAGCAAATGTTAGTAATGATATCATCAATGGGCCAAGCTTTGTTTATGTAGTGACCATATCTTTGAGCCCTTTACAGAATGAATCTCATTGACGTTCATCAGAAAGGACCATGAATCCAGGTGATATTACACTGCCTGGATTTCAAGGTAACTTGAGCTAGGATAAACATCAGCATAAAATCTCATAACGATAACAAACTATATAAAGACCCAACTGAGAATTATATACAGCTGGGAAATTACATGTTGAAAGATTTGATGTGTTATTAAATTTTTGCTTTAAGCATTACCAATGCATTTCATGGGAAATTCAGTCACTGAGTGGAATAAGCTAAATAAGCTCAGTCACAGATTTAAGTGGTGTGGCAAGCCTGTCAGTATGTATAACTGACATGGGCATGCAAGATACACAGTGGTTTCACAAGAATTCTTAGATATGGTACATAGCTAGCTGATCTACAATTCTTAGCTTGCAGGATCAATTTCAGAGCAAAACATTAACCTATGCCATTATGATGTACAGTTACTGGGTGTTGTAAGAAAGCTAAGGTTGATGGAGCAATATTTCACTGCATACCCACCTGATATGTCCCCTAAAGCTACCAACTATAAAGAATAACACCCACAATGCAAAAACAACGGTGAAAGAAAGGTAGTCTTTTTAGCCAAAATAATCAAAATATACCACATTCTTAATAATAAGCTGCAAGAAAAGTTATTTGGAGCAATGATATGGAAAAAACATTTTTGCTTCCCCAAAGCAATGGTTCCCAAATTGGTCCTTAGGGACCCCTAGATGTGCCACTATTTTGTCCACTGACAGCTAACAACAAAAAAGTGGATTGTTTTGGACTCCCTGAGGACTGATTGGTGAGCAACTGTCCTGAAGCACCATTCAATGGATGACTGAATTAAATTACCTTTTTTTTTTAAATAATGCATTCAAGGAAGCATAGTCGTGTACCTTCCAGGAAAACTCCAAATAAATTTCCAATGATACTCTCTATTCCTAAAGTTCAGAAAACAATTACATAACTCAAAAGTTCAAAGTGTTGATAAAGCCATATGAGATAAAAGGGGACATTGTATTTGGATCTCTAAGCAGAAATGCTAGCTGAATAACTATCTAAACTCAGCTAGCTTAGATAGCAACTGCACATTTTCCACCTCCTGTGAAACGGAGATGCTTAAATTACCCATAGGTGTGAAATGTGTGTCTGTGTGTCTGCCCTGCAATGTACTGGTGACCTGGCCATGGTGTTTCCCTGCCTAGCGCTCTATGAGCAATGGGGTTCCAGCACCCCCTGTGGTCCTATTTAGGATAAGCAGTTCAGAAAATGAATGAATGAACAAATGAATGAATGACTGAATTTAGTATTAAATACACTACAGAGTATCCTGATCTAACTACAGTTCCATCTAATTATTGTATTATTAAATTCAGGTGCACCCATTTATGATAAAGGCATAAGCTTTGGCTGGGGGTGGGGGGTGGGGGGTATAAAGCCCCACAGCATTGGGCAGTGAAAAAGTGAAACTGCATTATTCTCTGGAGTAAAGAAGATCTATTCTTTAGTTCTGGGAGATGGAGTGGTGTTTGTTTTCCAGGACTAATCACTTAGCAGTACCTGCTCTTGTGGTTGAATGCAATTAAATATTCACAGCAATGTGCCAACATCTATTGTACCTTCCTGCATCAAAAGGTTAAAAATGAATCAATAAATTGAGCAGCAAGTAGAATTCTGCCTGAAACATTTCCCCAACGAGGCTACATTCGGATGAGGTCCAAGCACGCAAACAGATAGGACTGCCAGCAAGGCGGTTGGAGCCTTGCATTCTTGACACTGAAGAATTGGATGCAGGGATCTAAGTCTGTGAAGGGAGCTACTGTGAGTCTGTCCAGTGTCCAATGAAGACTTAGCACTGAAGAAGGTTTAATACAAATGTACGGCCTTAAAGTAAAGGTTCTTTAAATAGTTCTTGGCTTGGAAATAGAGTTTTAAGAAAACCTTTGATTGGCACAGAATGTTTTGTGGACTGTGGAGTTACACAATTAGAAGAGAAAAAAAAAATATAAAAAGTATATATAATAAGTAAGGGATCTAACAATAAGCAGTATATACACTCAACATATACACACTAAAATTAATCTGTATATAGAAATATGTGATTGTGTGCCTACAGAAAATATGTCAAGTGTAAGTGAAAAGTGACATGGTGATTTGCAAATAGCATAATGTTATAGGCAATGCAGCGAGTGTCTGTGGTAGTGTCTGTGTAGCAGTTTTCGATACCAGGTTAAAAGGCTGTAGTGCAAGTGGGGTGTATTGTCCAGGTGAGTCCTAATGGTTGTGCGGTATGTCCTGATTGAGGAGCCTTTTGACCTGAAGATGAAAACTCCTCCTGAGTCTCTCTGTTCTGGCCATAAGCCTATAGAACTGTTTGCCTGAGTTCAGCAGGCAGAACAGACAGTTACCAGGGTATGAAGGGCCCTTAATGATTTTGACAGCTCTGGTCTTACAGCACCTGGTGTAAATGTCCTGTGGGGAGGGCAGATCAGATCTGCAGCAGCGTTCTGCAGCTTTGATCACTTGCTGCAGGACTTTACGGTCTTCAGCCGAGCAGCTCCCAAACCAAATTGAGATACTCATGGTTAGGATGAGTCAGCTGCCTCAGATGGCAAAGCCGCTGCCTTAGTAACATGAGCCTGAATGTGTGTGCCAGGTGAGGTCCTTAGAGAGCAGAACACTTAGGTACTTAAAGTGGCAAAAGCAAGGCCAATAGAAATCAAAACAGAACTTTTAAGTCACTATAATCTAACAAGGTAATGTTTCCCTGTAATTCTGTTATCAGATAAAATGAGATGCTATTTGCTCTCTGTGTAGGTGAAGTATTCTGACTTTTTTGTTGAGCTGCTAGGGAGCAATAGGGGATGAAATGAGAGAAATGGGATCCTCTTCTGTGAAGACATTTTACAACTCTTTCAGCATAGCAGCAGTCTCTGCATATGAGTGGTTTCTGCCTAGCAGCAGTCACAGTGTACAGGTGGTTTCAGAGTAACAACAGTTTCAGTGTACCAGAGGTTTATAGAAGTGGATTCAGTGAAGCATGGTTTCTGTGTAGCAGCGTTTTCAGTTTACCAGTGCATTCTATGTAGCAGCAGTTTCAGTGATGCAGTGGTTTCTGCATAGCTATGTTTTGAATGTACCATTGGTTTCAGCATAGCAGCGTTTCTTAGTGTAGCAGTGGTTTAGCGTAGCAGCAGTTTCAGTGAAGCAGTGGTTCCTGTGTAGCAGCAGTTTCAGTGAAGCAGTGGTTTCTATGTACCAGTAGTTTCTGGGTAATAGTGGTTTCAGCATATCAAGGGTTTTAATAATGTAACAGCCAGCATAGCAACAATGTTAACTGACCAACATATTCTAATAAGTTAGAAATAACTTTGGCTTAACTTTGTAATAATAAGGCACAGGTCCAGAATGCACAGAAATCTACAGAACAGGCAGACATTGCATTTTTGACTACTGTGAAAAAACATTTTCCCAACCCTTGTCTTGGAGACCCCTTGCTGTGCAATTTTTAATCTTCCCTGCTCACAACACACCTGATCACTAATCAGCTAAGTAGTAAGTTTCTTCTGGGTTGGAGTGGGGAGTGTTAGAGTAGGGAAATTACTCAAATGTGCATTGCAGTGTCCTCCAGGGCCATGGTTGAAAAAAACGTTCCAAGGCATTGCTCGAAAGATCCCTTAGCTATTAAATTATTATTCACTGGGTTTGGTATTAGCATAGATGTTGTCTTAGATATATAGATATACAAATATCATAATTTCCACAAGAATAAAGAAGGCCACAAGTAAGAGCACTGAAGGGCAAAACTGTGATATGATTTAATTTATTAATGTGGGGGAAAATGTGCACATTTGTGTCATGAGTTAAGAACATCACATTTTCATTATATTCCATAGTATTCCCTTTTTTATTCTCTTTTGTATGATCTTAGTCGTCATGGTTGCAGATATGGACTGTAGTATTGTAATTTACTACAGTACATTTACTACATTACTACAGTAATTTAATTACAGTCAGAATAATGGTGTTATATCTATTATATATTTATTCACCGTGTTGAACTGTCAGCTGCTGCAATATGAGAGAATAGGGCACAATTTCTTACAGGAAATAAAAGCAAACCAGACACAAGTGGGAAATATTTCAGCTTGGGAGTAAAAAAAAAAGTTGGACAAAGTGCACCATTCACAATGTGTGTATGTAGAGTGCCATCTACTGAGAAAACCTAGAAACACACAGAGGAAGGAAAAAAGGAAGTGTTTGATGGAAACACGTCAACTCTCAGCTCTCAATGGCTCTAATTACCCTGAAATAAGGAATTTGCCTTCAAAAAGTATCTCACAGCACTCATATATTGGCCCAATTTAAAATACAGAAGAGTTTATCTTCCCTAAGGACTACCTACCAGCCATGATTTTGGCCATCGGTAAAAAAGTGAATATTTTTAACCGTTCCTGGTGCTGAAAATATGATTCATGCTGTGCTGTTGCCGGTGTATCCAGCCATGTCTCGCTCATGCTTATAAATAACACTCGCTAGAATGTTTGCATGCATTTCTACACCCCCCCCCCCTTCCCCCGCCCCTTTACTTTTCATCTCCTTGGCAATAACTTCAGTTGTTTGCTGGTACCTCCTAACAAAGATGGATTTTTGTTTATTTTCACTCTCACCAATATAAGGAGTGGTTAAGTAATTGCAGGCAACGGTATGCCTGTCGCAGGCTTGGCAAGAGCTGGGAATGAAAACAGCTGAAATTTGGTTTTTGGAGTAAAAAAAGTTCATTGTAGAGCTTCACTGTCTTATCGGAGGACCATGTTTGTGCTAGCAAGAGCATTGGCTTGGTAAAGAGTATATATCATGATATATTTAAGTTTGAGATATTGTATGTAAACATTGTTGAAGTTCCAGACATTCTTGCTGCAGTGATGAATGTTTCAGCCTGTAGTGTGTTTTGAATAAAGCACAATAAAGGGCAGGGCTACAACCTTGTTTTTCAAAATGTTCCAATTAATTTTTTTGATGAAAAAATATTTATTTTTACTATATGTATTTATACCACAGGTATGCATTTACCAAAAAATTTAACACTTCATTGTAGAAATATTTAATCTATTTAACATTTGTACAATTGTTAAAAAAAATATTTGTTTTACTTTTTTGAACAAAATATCTTTTTTTTGTCAAAAAAGTGCAAAAGTGTTATTTTGCTGTCTGCATTATTAACACTGTAAGAAATATAAGAAACTAATTGTAGAGATGCACCAAAATGACAACAATTGAAAATGTTTCATTATCATTCTTTTTATCTGCTAATATTAAATTATGTAATAAGAAAAACTTTTTTCACTTTAGGATGTGTTGCCTAAAACATCACATACATTAAAACCTTATTATACAAGCTAAATTACAGCCATGTGCTGAGTTGTGGCCCATGACCAAAAATGTATGTGTTTTTGCCAGTTTTATGGCTGAAATTTCAGTGAGTTCCTATTATAAATGTGCTATAACAATGTTATAATGCATGCACAAACTGTGCCAGTGCTGTGGGTCACTGGGTTTGAGTTTACAGTGTCAGTACCTTGTCTCAGACCACTGTGGACCTGTCCTTGAGTGTTACGCACTCCGAGGGGGCCATAACACACCTTGTTGTCCTCCCCTGCCTCTTAACCCAGCATGACCGCCTTGCAGAAGAGCAACCTGCTAAGCCTACTGGGATTAAAATAACAGCAGTAGGGGAAAAAATGCCATCTGACCCAAAGTACAGGCTGGCACAGCAGGGCTTTTCTCTCTTTGCTGTCTGAAGTACTGAAGCAATGTGAAAGTCCCTGCTTTAGTTGACGTCAGTCCTCCTCCTCCAATTACCCAGCTTGAGGCCACTTTTTATTTCCTGCTGAGACTTCACCCGGGCCCATTTGCAGTTGCCTGCCTTTCTCCAGTGTGAGGAGAGTCGATCAGCGGCCATATTTTGTCATCCTGTCTGCCCACGCATCCTAGCTTGTGATTTCGGTGTCACCTTAAGCCCCTGATCAGCCGCCTCATTTCACAGCTGCCTGTTTCGTCTATTGTTATCCAGCGTGTGGCACCCTGGGGGGTGGGGGGTGGGGGGGTTCACCCTTACTTGTATCTCCAGAAGTTAAGCAAAGTGGGGGGTGTCTGATTTGACAGTAATTGTTTTTAAACAAAGGGCGATGTATTCATAAGCAGGGCTGTATGAGAAAATGAGACAGGCGCTAAGAGACAGGGGCTAAATGTCCACCATTTTTGTTAGACTGTCATTTGCTTGAAATGTTAAGAGATGGTGGGCCCATACCTCCCCCTGTTGAATGTAAAGGATACTGCAGTCCAAGAAAGACCATAAAGGATAAAAATTGCAGACATAATAAAGTTATGAAAAACTGCTTTTCCTTTTCCTTTATGTCTGTGTAATGAGTAGCAGTTGTTTTGTTAATGGACAATCCAAAAATAAGTGAAATTTGGGTTAATTGGGATGAAAAATATAATTGACCTTCATGTCGGTGCTTCTTTGAACTTGTTTGGAACCTATCAACCTCATCATATTTTTGGTGCCATTTAATAAATTGCACACTTTAAAGACTCCCAGCAATATATTTTTGTTTTCCCTTTTGTTTGCCAAAATACAATTGTCCTTGCTAGGCATTATTTAGCTTTTTTTCCTTTCTGGAAAAAATACAAACATTGATATAGAATCTAGTTGTAGAGGTTTTTTAAACTTTAAAAGGTTTTACACATCTCATTTACAAAACTGGTTCCTCCATCAATTAAAAGCTTCTTTAGTTAAGCAAATGCATGCACAGATAAATCGCAGTTTCAGCTAATGAGATGTATGTTACTCTAATACTCTATTATAATGGGAAAAATTAATCAGTAGGCAGCCTACTGGCACTTTATAATAAAATCATCACTCCATATTTCACCAAAAACAATGATGAATCAGCACAAATTTTTATATTAAAATTAAGGTAATTTAAACTAAAAGTAATTCACACTGTTAATTCAGGCAGTTCCTTTTTGACACAAGCAGAAATGTTTCATTTTGGTAAACTTGGTAGTTAGCTAATTATCTCTCCTTTTATGGAAGGAAACTGTAACGGTTTGCTTTGAGATTTGCTTAGCTTTTGTTGTGTTTTACTAACATTGTTGTAACGCTAGTTTGTATCCGTGCTAAAATATATTTGCAAATGTATAGATCTGCTTCAGCCATCTCTGCAACATATTTAAGATTAGCTTATAGTATTATTCTAATTTCTGCTGTTCTACACCATATTCTACAAACCCAGTTACCCAAAAAGATGACATTTTTAAAAATGCAATAAAAACAAGTTTTTTAAATTCTTAATTTAAAAGTTTATTTAATTGAAATAAAGTTAGAAAAAAAAACAAAAATCCAATATTTTGACTAAAAAGTTACATGCATTTTGTAAATATATTAAATGTAAAATTTTATGCCTGCAACACACTCATTTAGGATACTAAGTGTTGCAATTTTACTAGTGGACTTTTTGCCCATTCTTGCTTGATGCAAGACTTGCTCAACTGTTCATAGTCGTCATGGTCTGATTTTCCATTTCATGATGCTCCATAAATTTTCAATAGGAGGCAGCTTTGGCAGGCCAGTCAAGCACAATCCTGACCCAATGTGGGAATATTTATCATAGTAGCTTGATACAATACAATACTTCAAGTTCAAGTTCAAGTGGTTTATTTGTCACCTACATAGTTATACAAGTACAACATGTAGTGAAATGTACCCTGA
>JBBPDA010000081.1:29102019-29118809 GCA_037974385.1 Arnoldichthys spilopterus
TCTGTGGATCTGTTTGGACGGTATGCGAACTGTAGTGGATCGATGGAGCTGGTGGTGGAGGAGCAGATGAAGTCTTTCTTAGGGCTTGAAAGCCATGCACACAGCTTTTTCTGGGCTTGCCCTACACAGACTGAGATTTCTTTACTACTTTCAAAATGGTGTAACCTGAATATTCTATAAACTTTTCAATGTTATGTCCCACCTTTTTTCAAGTGTGTTGCAGGCATTACATTTATAATTTGTTTATATTACTAAAATACAATCAAGTTGGTCTGCCAAATTATTAGAAGTCATGTTTTTTGTCAAGTAAATGCAAAAGAAAATTTTAAAAGTGCATTATTTATTGTTATTATATATTCTATAGCATTAGACAAAGCAAACACCACGTACATAATAAAATTGCTTATTTTTGACAGTGAAATGGAAAAGAATGATATATGTAGTTTTTAAGATTTTACTGAGATTAGATTATTTACATTCTTTGCACCATTTGGCTTATAAACAAAGAACCTAAGCTGCACTGCTTAACAAACATGGCAAAGTTGTGCTTATTTGTGCTTTTTTTGGGTTGTTATTGTACTTTTATTTTATTTTATTTTTTTACAACATATTACCGTAAACAAGTCTGAAGAATTATAAATTTGGCTTTTATTAGGTGTGCGTGCTTGAGCTGTGGCTCATAATGGCTTGTAACTAGAGGCACTCTCGTTTATGTCAGATTTAACAGCTTCGGAGAGGTGGGTTCCTCAGGAGGGATCATTAAGGTCAGCTGTTTAAAGGTTTAAACATACAGCCTGGGTTGACAGCTCGTGTGCTTGTGTGTATGAATATCACGGTTGAGTTGATGAACCCTTTGAGACGTTATTATCTGTAGAACACATGTAGGGATTTAATGCTTACAGCAAACGCAGACTGGAGCCATTGTTGGCATTTGTTTGGCATTGCAAGATAGAGTGCAAATTAATTCTCCATTGTGTGAGATGAGAAAGCTCTAATTTACTCAATTTCCCCACTTGCCAAAAATGCAGTCGAGCAGTCAGGACTTGTTGGTGTCTGAAGCTGACTATTTTGCATGAGGCTAATGTGTATAACAAGCAATCAAAGCAGGTACCCCAGCAAAAACCTTAATGCAAACTGCAAGCCATGCTATATGACACATAAGTGCAGACGAAATGTGCTAACAGTCATAAACCTAGTCTGTTTGATGTTACGTAATGTGACGAAGTGACAACATTCCATATTTACTTTAGAGCAGCAGTTCTCAAATGTTTTTGACCTAAGGCCCCCTTAGTGGACAGTAAGTGCTACTGTGCCAGTCTCGCCACCACTTGTTCTCCTCCACCCACTAGAATATTGTACGTTTTGCTACGTTTCTTGGCAGCTATTGCCGAGCTTTTCCTACAAGAAACATAGTGCTGTTCTGTGACTTTACATATAACTTGTTAAGTGGGCACTGGATGGCCTTGAATTGTGAGTAGTAGGCATGTACATTACATTTTAACAATACTTACCAAGTTGAGATGCAGCTTCTGAAAAAAAAAAAAAAAAAAAAAAACTGCATCCACCTAAAAACAGAGAGAGATGCATTTTCCCCTTGTAAAACTAGACATACTGGGCTCACAAAAGTCTTCCTGCTTTGCTTGACCTACCATCTTGTACACATAAGTTTTACCCTTTATCACTGCTGGTGATGTATAGTGATGATTTAGAGGAGAATCTATTGCTCCGGTAGGAATAAAGGTATATAGTAATTTGATGCAATTACTCATTCGCATGTATTCAAGTAAAATGGTTGATAAAAAAATCAAACAGAAAACTAGTGATGTCAAGCATGTGGACTTTAAAAAGTGAAAGTGACTATTTGTCATTGTGAACACATTCAAGCACCACAACGAATTGTGACCTCGGCATTTAACCCATTACACATGCACATGTGGAGCAGCGGGCAGCTATCAACAGCAACCGGGAGTGGTGTAGCACCTTTCCTCAAGGGTACCTCAGTAGTGCCCAGGCCAGGACTGGAACCTGCAATCTTCTGTTCCCAAGGGAAATGTCCTAACCACTAAGCCACCACTGCCTACTTTGGGGACTTAGGGTGCTTTGGGTTGGGTTCACTGTTGTTGCTTGACATTTAAAATTTTAAATTATGCACACATCACACTGTCACTGCAAACACAACATTAAAACCAATGACAGGTGAAGTGAATAACATTGATTATCTTGCTACAGTGGCACCTGTCAAGGGGTGGGATATATCAGCAAGCAGCAAGTGAACAGTCAGATGTGTTGAAAGCAGATCAAATGGGCGAGCATAAGGATCTGAGCCACTTTGACCAAGGACCAAACTGATATCTAGACAACTGAGTCAGAGGATCTTCCAAACAGCAAGTCTTGTGGGGTGTTGCTGGTATTACGTCATTAGTACCAAAGGATTTAGTTAAGGACAACCAGTAATGAGGGTGGGATACACAATATTAGGCAGGTGGTATAAATGTTGTAACTAATGTACATGATTGCCTCAGAAATAGATAATATCCTTGATGTATGGGATACCCATAAACAACATTATCTTTATGACCTAAACCCTGATATTTCTATTGTGGTTAATGTAATTATTATGGTGTGCAAATATCATATCTGGCTTTGGAAATTGGTAATTGCATTCCTCCTTATTACACCTTTTTTATAATGTTTAAGTAGCTTAAAAACGACAAAAAAAATATTCATATTGTTAAGAATATTGTTAAGAATATTTCCTGATTCCTAAAAATAGGATTGTTTACATCTTTTTCTTTGCTCTTTTTCTGTGTGTGTATGTGTGATATTTTGGGTCATGTTTATTGGGAGAGCTAATAATTATTGGAAAAAATGTCATTTTTGGTCTCCAGCCATAGATTACAGGCCCATTGATAGCCAAAAACCACACATGCAGTCTCAGAGTATCTCAAAGACATTTAAAAAAAAAAGAAGAAAATAAATCAATAAAAAAATGGCCATTTTACAACCTTGCAACGCTGGCTTCGCCAAAACAATGTTTAATGACTTAACTATTTATAACTGGATGTTCAACAAATATCTTCACACACAGAGGTGACATGAGGAATAGAGTTGATATGGGGCCTTCAGTTTGTATCTAGTAAAACTGAAAGGGGGGCTTTGTATAAGATATTCATGAACAATCAGCAATATGGAAATGAATCATTTGAGCTTTGCTTACTCTGCAGAAGTGTGTGGAGTGCTAATCAATTGCTGGCCTTGTGTGCTGGGTGACGAGAGCCTGGGCTACAATAGCCTCTTTTTACATTCAAAACATGAAATTAGTAATATGCTAAATGAATGTCGGGAACGTTTAATTTGTGCATAATCTCTTTCCCTGTAACAATAAAAGACAGCATGTAGCCTTTACAGCTCAGTAATTGACTTAGGACATGAATTAAAATACTCACTGCTATAGGGTACAGTACTGCTGATCTCTTTCACCATTATGTGTTTTAATCTCATTAAAGAGTAGATATTAAAACTCATTGAGATGACTTCACTGCTTCAAATAAAAAAGTATTTTGCCTCACTGCTTGCTGAAATAGATTCTTCAGCAGGAGGGTTAACCATTAAAAATTCCATCACATTCCACAGTTGCTCAACTGGATTAAGATCTAGGGAATTTGGAGGCCAATTCAACTCTCTCATGTTCCTCAAAAGTTTTTGAGGGTGGAAAAGTTAGATAATTAAATGATTAATGCCATAGGTAGTTAAATGACAAATTACATTTTCTTTAATTTTTATATTCTGCTCTGAAACACTTATGACTTGTTTTCCATTTATTTCAGTGTTGAGTAAATAGTATTTTTAGTTAAGAAACAAATTTCACAGAACGTTTCTGCTTGCATCAATGAGCTACATAAGAAAATACATGGTCATTCAAGGTATATAAGCCAGATTTTCCTCTTGTAAGGCCAGCATGATTCCCTCAGGGTTTGCTAATCAAATAATACTTTCTTCGATGCTGGTTAACAGCAGGCCATGCAAATGAAGTTGGGAAGCAAAGTGACTTTCAGTTGGGTCACTATTCCTCTGGGACGGAAAGTGAGTTAATTAATTACCTTCAGCCTTTTAATTCAAATCCTCACCCAATTACTGAGCTGAAAACACTGCCGTCATCTTTTAAAGTTTTAGCTAAAGTCATTTCTTACAGAGATAGTAAGACAATCATCAGTTAGAGATGAAGGCTTGGTTGAAAGGAACTTATCGTATTTTACTATCTGTGCATTACTAACAATTTTTAATGTTTTATCATGGTGGATAGCAACATTTACTGACCTATATGTACTTGAGTAAAATTGTATTGGATTCGTTCTTTCAGGAGCATTTTTGACATCATACTTTTAACTTCTACTCTAGAGGAAGTCCCAATTTAACCATTTTAATTATAAATATTTAATGTGTTTAATTGGAACTAAGATATTTTGTCCAGACCCATAGAACCTGGTACAAAACAAACAAAGCCATAATTTGCAATCTGTAACTGTTTTTTTTTTAAATCCAATGCCAAACAGGCTCAAAAGGAACAACGTGACTACTGGAAGATCCGATTGAGTCTTTGTAGAATTATATTTAATATGTGTATTGTTGTGCAGTTTTATATGGTTACTAAATTACACTCTTGTTAGGTAATGTACTTTTAATGCACAGTCTTCTTTAACTGCACTGATACATAGTCTATATCGTAGTCACTTGTCCTGTGTTGGATGAACTGTGAAGCTCTGGAAGAATGTTATTTTGGTCCACTATATACTTGTATGTGGACTAGATGAGAATGTTCTTTTTGAAATTCTCTTTCATTTCTCCTTTAGCTGGCTTACATAATTTCTTCCTTATTTTCAGCTACTATTCACAGTGAGGCTAAAACTATAAACCCTAGGTGGCAAATTTTAGGGCAGTTGGAGTGAACAGGTCAGAAAAACAGGCCTTAATTTCTTGTCTCCCAATTTAGTACTGGGCTGGCGTTCAAACAAGTATGATTTACTTGATTTATAGAAATTAGGATCAGCATAAACAATATTAGAAAAGACACACTGCATACTCACAGTGCTCCTTGTAGCTTGGGAGATTGAAGTGAATACTTAGGATCATGTGCCATCAAGTATGCTACTCATCTGCAACTTGCTGTGCATTCTGTATAGACTAATTATATCTGAAGTTTTTCTGTTTATATCCATTTATTCATGATGAATGAATTCCATACAGCTCAAAAGAGAAAGATTTTACATTGACTTGCAGTAAAAATTCAACTAGTTAACTAGTGTCGCTTTTACAAGATTAATAAGCAAAATATTGCCTACATGTAATTTGACACTGGTTAAATGTCTATATATTGTTATATATATTGAGTTTCCACAATTTATTTATATACTTACTTATATACTTAAATTAATTTCTTTAGTTTAATTAAATTAAATTAATATATTTTTTATATTATGCTTTTTACAACTGATGTTGTCACAGAACAGCTTTACAGAATCCAGTTCCGAGCCCCTAATGAGCAAGCCAAACTCTGGAGGACAAACTAATCTGGAGGAAGAAACCTTAAAAGGAACCAAGACTCAGAAAAGGGGAACCCATCCTCTTCTGGTCGACACTGGACTTTTGAAAAGTATATTCCACAATGCTGTTCTTATCAGAGCTTGTATTAGCTCTTGTTTTAATGATCATCAAATATTAACTTGTATGTCTATTTAATACTAATCAATCATTTTGATTAAAAAACAGGTGCTAGGTAAAAGAGGTAAAAAAGTTCCCCCCTGTTCATAACCACCCTTCTGTTTTTTGCACACTTACAAAGTCACTTGATATTGAAATAGTTTAGTTAGAATAGTCAGATTTAAAAAAATAATAATTTCATTGCATTTGTCGTCATGTTATGTTTCTAATTGTCTAGTTTGTAAAGGTGTTGTTGAAGTAAGTATTCAATTGCAATCTATACACTCTACTTTTTACATTTAACAATAACACTTTAAATCTTGAATCATGAAGTGGCCCAGACTGCACAATTCATTTAGTTATGCCATCAAACAGACAGGGCGTGCTATTGTGTTCGTTTAAAAGATGCAACTCATGTTTATATTTTTACACATGTGAACCTTTAGCAAACCAGGGCATGAACTGTTATTAATACTATTATGGAGAAACAAAACCAAACGTGATTCATATGTGCATGCACAGCACAAAATGCAGTCCCCCACTACTGCCGTATTAGCTTTATCTGCCAGGAGAGACTCATTTCTCATTAATAAATTCTCCAAGGAAGGCCCTATATAGCATGTGTTAAAGCAGGAAAGACACTGTACAGTGCTATGACCCTCAAGGGCTGGAGCTGAGGACCTATGGTTGAGAGTGGTAGTATGATAAAAAATGTATATTACACAGTGTTCCTATTACCCCACTTAAGCATGTCTGGTTGGGAGTACTCATTGTCTTGATGTGGTTTTAGCTAAGCCCGGGGTGATTCAGGTATGCAGTTAGCACAATGCTTATTGGTGGCTTTAAGCTTTCATTTCATTTTCCATTTGATTTCATATTGGCATTGATCTTAGCATCTGAGATCCACTGCAAAAGTAAGAAAGCAAGCATTGGACACCAACATGTCTGGAGGGCTCAGCAACATCAAAGGGGAAAATGTATAAATAGGAATTTTCACAAAAGTGTCAATATTTCTGGCAATCGAACAGAATATGAGCTTTGCTGTTGATACTGCAAGCTTCCTGTTTTTGTAGTATTGTACAAAACTGCTGGGGGAGATGAAATGTGTACTGTGCTCTGGCAACAGTAGAAAAACACAGCTAAAAAGATTCGAGAGGTCTGTTCTAGATGTGGTTCTGTGTGTAAGGCTGAAAACTTATAAAGATTACATTTAACTTGAAATTTTTATTACTTGTTATAGAATTCAAACACGAGAAATTAAGGGAATAGAATGTCCACACTTGATTGACATTTGAATTGTCTTTATCTATATGTTGTAGATTACTTCAGCAAATTACATAGTGTATTTTTATTTTTTACAAATATTGTAAGAAAATCAAAACACATCAACATATACTCCATTTAATAAGAATAAATATGATTGTAAATGCATCAAACCAAAAAACAACACACAACACAGGGTTGAGGTCAAAGGAGGAAAAAAAAATAAACATTGTACACCTAAATTTGTTATAACTTTTATATAAAAGCTTTACAGTAATAAATCTCTCGTCTTCTACAAAAATAATCTTGCTAACTCTTTAGAGGGAAGAAGTGGCTTCTGGGCTTTAACAGGCTTGCTGCCACCACTCATCCAGTTCCAGCTTTGCGTCACATGATGGTAAACGAAACGTCTTCCCTCGCAGCCAACACACTGGCCTTGTTGTTCTCCTTTAACTTAGTTTAAGAATAGTGGACCTATAGGGTCCTCAGTGTGGATATGACGTTGATGTTCAATAGAGTGGATTTTGTTTGTGTGAAACTTGGATTTCCATTTTGCTTCGTTAGGCCTAAATGGTTGGGTGTGCAAAGGTCTTGAAACGGTTCTCCAGAGAAAAATAAATTGATGAATCTTAAGTATTTAATCCATTTGATCCATATTCCGTTGCTGGTGTATCTTGTCTGGCTTTCCCCTAGACATAGTAGCACTATTCAGATGGGATTGGTTTTACATGAACAGGTACATGAGGATAATGTAATTATCAGAGTATCAGTGTTTATAATCCTGCCTAAAACCATTGAATCATCTAACTTATTTGGTGGACAGCATGTCCCCCTGTTTATACAAACCTAAATTCAAGAAAAGATGGGAAGTTTTGTGAAATGCAATAAAAACAAATATCTACACTTGAAAAATCAGTTCTCAGAAAACTCAGTTAATGTAGTCCAAGGCTAGAAACCACTGCTGAAATCTATTCCCTATACCTATACATAATACCTAAACCTATAGTCCTCAATCCCATGGAATCCACTTCATCAGAAACCCTCATCCTACTCTTATACAAACTTCATTTGTAGAAAAGTTAGGATTTTTTATTAAATTCAATAAAAAAAGAATGTTTGATTTGTTAACTGTATTAACCTTTTATTTAACAAAAAAAAAAGGGGTTGTATCGGAAATTTCCACCCATTAGTTAAGGTCACAATGCCACCAACACTGGGAGCATGAAGGCTACCAGCTCCGGCATCATTCAATCTACTACCATTGTAGAGAAATGCAATGCCAACAGTGATGGAGAGAGAGAAAGGGCCATCCTACCCAGCCAGAGAAAGCAAAGCCAGTTGTGCTCTCTTGGATTTCCGGATTGCTGTGGCATCACCGGCGATCATACTTGCGTTCTCCAAATGGCTTTGACAGTTTTACCAATCAGGAGTCCCTAAATTAACTCTTGTGTACAAGAGCAATGCAAATTGCAAATTGTATTATAAACATTACTGGCCTATGGTAACAGTACCTAATGGGATATATGTCCAGAAAACCTTTCCCATCCAAATAGTACTTATGCAGATTTTTGATTATCACACAGACTTGTGTCATCACCTTAAAGACAAGTTTGATCACACAGCTGCTCTACAACACTGATTTTTAGATAGATCTCAGGATGTGGGTTTGTATGCATGAACATTTCTCATGTAATGAAATTACCATTGGCCTACGGTTGTCAACACGCATCAAAACTGAAGGATAAAGAACAGAACGCTTTACAATTTCCCTATTAAACATGCAGCCCCTCCCCTTCATTCTCACAGTTCAGTGATAAAGACATTATTCACTTACAGTACATTCATCAGCGTATGAAATTACAAAAAAAGGTTATATACAAACTTAATGGTTTTTAAACAAACATACCTATGCACACACACACACTCAGAGAAAAAAGACAACTTTGTAATGAGTAATATAGAGTTAAAACAAGTATAGGCCTTTGTTAAGATGTTAAGATCTGTTATTTCTGACAGGGTCTGCTTAACAGTAGTTTGCATAAGCAGGAAAAGGAGTAGTATTATATCAAGATGAAACTGTTAAGTAATGTGTCCCTCTCTCACAATGCTTTAGAAATCTAAAATGAGAAGAAAACAAGAAGAAACAGGGAAAAAAAAAAAAAAAAATGGGACAAGGACAAATACAGAATAGAAGATGATAATGCAGAGAAGAAGAAAAAGGTAAAGTGGGAAGAAAATATGAGGAGGAAAAGCGATGGAAATTAGGAAAAATAAATAAAAATATCAAAATATAACACGAAGATGAGGAAAGAGAAAATGAAGAAAAGGTCAAGAAAACAATAAAAGAAAAAGAGGAAAACAATCAAAAAAAAGAATTAATAAAAAGAAAGTGAGTTCTGATGAGATCATGATGACATCTTAAAAATCTGGAGCATGTTCTCCATGCCCCATTCTATTGCACATATTTTGAAAAAATGGAAACGTGAAAGTTGTCTGATTTAAAATATTAAAAATGAAATATAATACACTCACACATTCATATCTGTCAAAGAGAGTGTACAGATCACTTTTGTTATGAATAATTTAAATGCAATAAAGAAAAAAGTGCATGTTGTGTATTACTGTATGGGTGTGAAGGGGACATTGACAAAGCAAGGGTTGTATAGTTCAGTAGTTCACAATGTCACAGTTATATCTCAGTGAAAGAAAATGCAGACTGCTCTGAATGTTAGTGTTGCTTCTGGATTGACCTGCTTTTCCATAGATAGAGTTTATTCACAGAGCAATGGTGCTCTTTACGGAATTCACTTCAAGCTTATGTACAGTATCTCGCTGTGTAATCTGCAACAAGATTAGAACAGTCAGCCTGTTCTGGGCTTAGGATTATTATTAAAGAGCTGGGTTTTCCCCCTTTTGGACCAAAACAAACAAAATCTACCTGCATCTAATTATACCACAACACAAACAAACAAACAACAAAAACAGACAAAATCAAAGGGGGGTGGGGTTTAACAAAATATTTAAAAAAAAGCTTTACAGAATAATCATCCCGATGTATGAAATGTAATTTCAGTTGTCATGGAAAATGAAAACTCTTGTGCTAAATACAGCTTCTCTTGATTCAAATCTAATTCATTTAAAGTAATTATTGATATCTTCATTGAGTCTGTTACTAAAATACTCCCACATCTCACAAACACATTCATGATATACAAAATAAACATGAATTATTAGTATATATACTAATGGATACATACTGTACTGCTTAGACTCTGCAATACTGTAAAGCAAATGGGTGTAAAAGACCAAGAGTGTCCCCCTTTTTTAATTTCCCCTTTTTCTCCCATTTTCAAAATTTTAGTACATGCTAGCCTTTCCTCTTAATTGTATTATGTACTGGTAAATTTGACTGATTTATTTTCTATAAATAAACATCATTAAAAATGTTCTCTTATTGGATAGACATATGTATAAAAACCTGTACACAGTTTCTTCTGGTATTCACAAAGCACAGTAAAGTGTCAATGTCCAACATGCACAGGTACTCTATAAAGCTTAAAACCTTTGTGTCTGGATGTTCAATGTCCTTTGCATGATAGTCTGGGAACTCAGACGTCGATGTATGTAGGAAGTTCTGTTGAGAATTTGACACGTGGGTGAGGCTTAATGCATTCTGCAACAGAAGTAAACACAAGGGCAGTGGATGTGACACTGTGGTGTGGATTTGGTGTTCAGTAACATGAAGTTGATGAATAAAATTTTAGTTGCTGTCTGTTGCAAAAGTGTTAAAACATTCAATGCTCCAAAGTGTTTTTTCACTGTCTGTTGACAATTTTTAGAAGCTTATTAGAAGCTTAGACGTTTATTAACCTTTTTACAGTGTTTTGTTAAGCACCTTAAGTTGCATTTCTTTGCTACATGAAAAAAATATATTATTATTATTATTAGTCCTAGTAGTCATGGTTGTAGTACTAGTAGTAGTTAAAGTAGTATAGCAATCAAAGTGATTATTTTGATGTTTCCACCCAAAAAAGGTTTGAACTGAACAACATCCTTTGCAGTTTTTTTTTAAGCTTCAGAATACTAAAAATCAATAAAAAAGAATACCATATAATATATAAAGACTTATGAAGCAAAAATGTAACTTAATTTCATATAAACACAATCTGTAATATCAAACAAATACTACATTTTGCTTAATATTTATGGGACCTGTAACTACAAACATGCACATTAGTGACATCCCAGTGGTATGGGCTACCCGTCTTTCAGTGACGCTTACCAAAGCAACAGAAGTGTACTATTATTATAAAAAATGCTATTATTATAGTAATAGAATTATAAAACCATTATTATTATTATCATTATTATTATTATTATTATTATTATTATAAGTAGTAGTAGTTTAACTGACGATAGAAAAAGAAGTACGACTGCTAAACTCAGTCAACCTCAAGTCAAGCATGGTTACCATACCATTCAAATCTCTTCATTAAGATTACGACAATGTGCAGCTTGTGCAGGCAGAGAAGTAGTATCAACCAATAATATCCCGTTTCACCGGGCCTTCCCACAAACCCATCATCAAGAGAAAACACTCCCATGATAGCATGAGATGGCATGGAAAGTAAAATGCCTTATGATTTATTTACTAACTTTGATTTGTAACTGCTCTATTAAAATCTTCTTCACTGTAACTGACTTCATCTTGTTTTGCACCATCAACCACACTAAATTAGGGTATCACCAAACAAATAAAGTTAAAGATTGTTTACTAGCATCATGCATTATGGCTGCGCATACATACCGATGGGCTGTGTGTTGACCTCAGTGTCCAGAGGCTCCGGTGAGGTGAGAAGCTCTCGATGAGAGCTGCAGCTGGGGGTGCTCTCCGTCGGGCTCACTGGACTCCGGATCATTTCTTGCTCTTTTTCGTCCTGCATCGCCGCATAGAGGTGGAGGCCTGGGATCTTCCTTGAGGAAAGAGTTACAATGAGATACAGGGGGAAGGTAAACTACACAAAGCTAGTAAAGGAGTTGAGTGGAGGAGAAGAAACACGACCCTCAGTAGAGGAGAAACTTCGCCATTTAAAGATCTAATCATCATCAACATACTTTACATATAGTACCAGTCAAATGGACCTCATTTTTATTCCAATGAACCTTTTGAATTTACTCCCAGAAGACGTTTTATTGAAATATGTCCTCAGTAAGCAATGTAGCACTTTATAACATGGACAATGTAGAATCACAACAGATCACCCTGTTTACTTTGTGCCTTGTTAAAAGGTCATTGCATGTTCTTGTTTCTGCCTTTGAGGCTCTTAGCTGTTTTAAATTAGTGTGTTAATCTTTCCATAATCTGGTCATTATTTATATTAGAATGTTATAAATGTTATATATGTTATTTTAATTACACCATAGGTCACTCTGATATGCCCTAATTTAAGTTGTACAAGCCAACAGAATTTTGGTATCTTGAATTTGCCGTTTTTATTTTTTCATCATAGATGTATTTAGTGCCTTTTTAATATTGGAAAATTTGCATAGACTTAGAAAATAGGTGTCAGTTTAAATATCCATCTTTATAGAAATTGGTAGACTGGAGTGTCTGGGACCTTAGAATATTCAGAAAAAATATTGCAAAATAGGGCCTTCAAGCTGTAATATTTTATGAAAGTGATTAAATGTTCCTTTCCGTCTGATACCTTTGAATGTAGAACGAATACTTTATTTAATAACCAATAAACCAATACTAAAGTGTTTTTCAGCCTCGTTTCTATCTTTTACATCTGTACCGTATGATTGATTACCATGAGCAATAATTTTGAACATTAAGTTTGACAAGGAACAGAAACCCCATTGACACACTTCTAGTGGAAGATGATGAGCTGCCAAATCATGCTGATAAGCATATTTAGAGTTTTTTTTTTTTTTAATTCTGTTTTGCATCCATATTGTTGTTTGTAATCACATGTACTACAAAGACACCCAGACTCAAGTTTGAGTGTTTCTATATTTCTTTTGGGTTTCATAGCCGGGCCGCAATGTGCAATTTTTCCCAGGGCTTCAGCTCACCTCAAAGATTTGTATTAGAAATGCCCCCAATTTTTGAAAGATGCTCAAAATAAATTTTAGGATACATAAAAGCTCCAGCACTGTCAGTGTTCATTTACCACAGTAAAGGCCTCACAGAAATCATGCTGTCAGGAAAGTTCTTTGTTGTGTGTTTAGATCACGCTGTCTCCCCTTTAGTCTTTCACATTCTGTCTCGGCCTGCTAGATCTTGTCTTATTGTTGACCCCTCCTGCTCTTTTCTCTCCCATCCGAGCGGGGGTGCCACTGCAATAATTTAACATTTCATAAAGGTCAACTTGTGAGGCCCAAAGGGCTAAATATTGATAATGTCTGCAGTGCTGACTGACATTTCCAATTCGCTGCAAGCAACTTAGACAAAGAGAATCTGAACGCCTTCCAGGCGCACAGCGTGAGAAATATCACTCAGAACTTTGACATACTGTCTCTGGCCATCACATTTAACTGACAGGGGGGGTCAGTCTGTCTTGAGTGCCTGGGGGAAATGCATTGTCCAAATTACGAGTACCCCTTGTGATCGCAGTGCAGTTTAGCCTTTTATCTCATGACAGAGGATGTTAGAGTGCTCAGATGTACAACAAGGTTCAGGGTTTATGGGCCTAACTGTCTTTCAACAACAGAAGCATTGAAGTACTGCTGAAGAAAGGTGGAGATTTCTATCGTCCCCCTGCAGTTTAACTCACTGATCTGGTGTCTGGTAAGCTTAATTCATAATGGATGAGGTTAAGTGGAAGTACATGGGGAGCAGACTCAGCAGCATGCATGCTACTTCTGAAATTTCGGAATATACGTTTTTATAAATTTAAGCATATATTGAAGTATCACTCAAGACAGCTGGAGAGTTCTAGCAGCTATCTACATAAATGTGGCATTGGTGCTGAAGGTTCATTCATAATGAATGAGGCTAAGTGAAAGCACACTGGGAGATGACCCAGTATAAGGTCTGGGCACGTTACCTTTTGAATTTATAGATGAGGAACACAGCTAAACCCACCACCACCACCGACAGGAGCATGAGCATGGCCGAGCTGCTGTGGTTCTCACTTGTGTCCACTAGTGGTGCTATGTGGGGCCATATGACAAAGCATGGAGTAAACGCAGTCATTCCATTAAAATTCCACTAAAACAATGAAATTATCTTTCACTTATTAAAAATAAATATAATAGCATTAAATAAATACTTTATTAAATTCAGATATTATTGTAAATAATCAATATAAATTACTGTACAAAAACAGCATGCAATACAATAGTTACTTTAGTGTAAGAGTTACCTGCAGATAAGTGTGCAGCGTAGACTGTGATTTGAACTCCTGGTCTTAAGGTAAACTGGACCTGGTTCTGGTTCAGTGCCCCCAGAACTAACTCCAAAAGCTTTAAGAGAAGAAAACAAAACAGTGCATTCCATTTATCCATATTTAAAGGGATCTACTAGTACAGTCTTGTACCACTGATTGCCACACAACATTAGTCCTCAAACTTAACTGTTGAAGTGGTGTTCTTTTCATGAAATGCTGCTTTTTTTCTCTTCAGAAACATACATTTGGTGAATATGGGCAAAGAGTAAATTTTTTACTTCATCAGTCCACAGAATGAGTTTCTATAATTCCTTTGGTTTATCTAGATTTTGCTCAGATGTTCAGATTTTCACTTTTTTGGTGAAGG
This sequence comes from Arnoldichthys spilopterus, assembly GCA_037974385.1. Taxonomy (NCBI): domain Eukaryota; kingdom Metazoa; phylum Chordata; class Actinopteri; order Characiformes; family Lepidarchidae; genus Arnoldichthys; species Arnoldichthys spilopterus. The sequence goes on from JBBPDA010000081.1 coordinate 29,116,741, forward strand.
TTGAAGGCAAGGCTTTCTTCTGATGTCTTTTCCATAAAAATCAAGACCAGCACACAAGAGGTTATTACCAAGATGGCACTGGTAAGGAAGGCTGCTGTTGCTCTGCATCCTCCTTAATTACTGTGCAATTTTGAGGAGGCTCAAAGCCCAAGAATTTCATTGCTGGTAATGTTGTTTCATTATTACTTGTATGTGTCAATAAACTTGAACGTCTGAGAGTTGTTAGTTTTCCAGATCCTGCCTTACTTTTCACCATTCCTACTAAAACCATTCATGCCAACTCCTAATGACAGTTCCTACAGTGCAAGCCGGAAGCTATATGAAGCTTTCCCTGCGTTGTAGGCATCAATAAGCTTCATTTTTAGTTTCTCAGCCAGCTGCTTACATAAACTTATGGTTGCTCAGCGCACAAGAATTAAAAAGACAATTTTTCTCATTAGATGAAAAGATTATTAGAAGAGACTATTTGTCACTGTGAACACACCATCACACAAAGTGCCTAACAATGACATGTGATCTTTGCATTTAACCCATCCACACATAGAGCAGTGGGCAATAATCAATCGCGCCCTGGGAGAAGTGTAGTGGGGTGGTATCTTGCTCAAGAGTACCAGTGGTATCTGGGCAGGGACTTGAACCTGCAACCCTCCGTTCACATGGGCAAGTCCCTAACCACTTAGCTCCCAATGCCCACCAATGGTAATTCTTTTTAGAAATTGTCATTAGGAATTGTTAGGAATTTGATAAGAGGTTTCTGCAGAGGTTGTGTTTACTTTATTCACTTCAAAAATCTAAATAATGGATGGGGGGATATAATTTACATAAATGTCTTTCTTTTATCTTACATTAGTTGATAGCATTGATATTTAGAATGTTTAGCTCTTTACAGTTATTGCTGGTGAAAATTTAACATTTGCCAGAAACGTGTACAAATCCATTAGATTTACATGTGTGCACAAACTGAGTAAATCTAGACAATAGATAATACAACTACATGATAATAATACGAATTAGAGTGGCAAACTAGCTTATTTGAACTAACCCAACATTTCATCACTCATTTCATATGGGAAATAAATTGTGTGTAAAAGGTAGAACCCTTTTCAAGGGCAATGCTGATCAAGGCCCTTTATTTACTAACGCCATCACCACCTTGAGGCTACCTTGACACCAAACCTTGAGACTGCACCCTTAGCTGACGTGAAAAATGGCAGGTTTGATGCTGAACATTAAAGTTGGATCTGAGTTGAGTTTTGATATATGGCGGTTTAACAGTGCAGACTAGCCATATGTGGAATACCACTGCATCTAAACAGACATGGGAGTGCCTTTTGACATATATCAACTACATCACCTTGAGGCAGAAATAAAGATATATATGAGATGGGATGATTTTGGTCTAATATTTCTGTGTCTCACACATATAACACACACACACACACAAGCTTGCTGTGTGCAAACAAGTAGCAAACATGGCAACTTAGTTATGTAAGAAGGGAAAAAAAGAAACATGGCTTAAAGTAAAACAGTACAACACTTTTATTTGCTTTATTTTGGCTGTTTTAAAGGCAGCCAGTGTTTATGTGAATGCACAAAATCCACTTTGGCTTAAGTGAAATTATATGATTTACGTGGTTAATATAGTTCAAACGCAAAGGGCAGCTTTGTGGTCCTTTTTATTGCATCCAATACAAAGTTTATCTTCCCCCCGCCAAAATATGCTTCCACCGAAGATGCCAACATGATGGAATATAACATAAAGGTCTCTATATTAAAAAGCAGTGGCATCAGTGTGGTTGTTGAAGTGATCTCAGGAAAGAGTATAATCTGTTCTGCCTGGACGACATTGAACTTTATAAAATGTTGACTTAAAATAATAATAATAATAATACTGCAATATTATAGGGGTACACTGATGTGGGATTTGTAGGCCGATGGCAATATTCAGTATTGTAGTTTTATGTATTTTTTTTTTATTCTATGAGCTTGCAAGTGAAGTTTAGTAGAGTAATCTAGCGTCTCCAAATCATTTAGCACTTCCACAGTGAATTAAATCTATTATTAATTTA
>JBBPDA010000081.1:29143127-29154191 GCA_037974385.1 Arnoldichthys spilopterus
AATATAGACACATTTTGTGACCAACAGACCTATTAATGCTCTTCCCACAAATATATCTACACCTTAGGGTTAAAGCTTCTCTTCTGTTGTGACATGTTTTAGGATACGTACGTCATAATCAGTGTTTCTTCCCCCGGCTCGCCTAGAACGCCATCCACAAACAGCGGCGATGATGTGAAACTATACTTATTCCACACCCTCCCCTCATCGAAACTCATCCTGTGGAGAAACAAAGCTGCAATCTCAGATACACTGTTAAGCCTTTTTTCATTTTGTACCACAACATAGATAAAAAAAAAACTAAAATTGCATTTCCTCGACATGCCCGACTACTACAGTAATTGAAAAAGCTGCATCGTAGCAGTCAGATGACTTTGGCGCATTACAAGTCAAGCTACTATTGAGAGCATTACACAGCCCACTGAGTTTAATGAGAATATTCATACTTCCCCGTTCATGTTCATTGTACGTATCTTTATGTGATTGAATTGACTCACCTAGCAGCATATGCACAAAAGATGATAAATGATACGAGCGGGTGGTTACCATAGGTGTCTGATTGGGAGGGGCGTGTGCCGGATAGCCACCAGTGCTCCACCTTGGTCCAGATATAGAACGCTGTATTCCTCGTCAAATATCTGAAACGCCCACAAACACAAGATGGACTTGTCAGGTGAGTCTACTGAAAAACAGGATAAGGGTTATCGAACAGGCAGATCTTTTTTGCTCTGATATTTATGTCTGTTCTTAAGTCAGATAAAGGTGACTTGTTCAGTTGAAGAATTTAATCTATGGTGAGCAGGTGAATGAAACACTTTGCAATTATTTGAGCACGATTAATAACTATTTTATACAATAAAGCGCAATAAACTTTTGCTACACATGAAAATGTACAATTCTGTATCTTTTGAGCAGCTCCCATGTGTAAACCATCTGAGCCAAAAGAGGCATAATAAAACTGCACAATTTACCCCATAGGTGGGGCTTATTATAAGAGACTGGGGTAACAACTGTAACAACTGCAAAAAGTTTGATAAATTGAAGCATAACATTATTTCAAACAATTCAATGTCATTTGAGAGAAATGAGCCTTCCAGCCAAAGTACATACACATTTACACATTAAAAAAACAAACAAACAAAAAACAAGTGAATCACTATGAGTTATATTAGTAACTGAGTATTAATCCCCCGAGTAATAATCCCCCTTTGTGTCGAATGTTCAGTTTGCTTAAAATTTACTTTGAAATTTCATAATAAACTTGCTTTCTGCAAGTCATAATATCAGGTTTGAAAATAGCAAGTGCATGAGTCAAATTTCAAAGTAAAGTTTATTAAATACATTTGATTTATGTTCTGTTCTGTTATGTTATCTGGTATACTAATTTTAACTGAGTAATTGTGACCGACCTAAAAATAAATATGATTAATAAAAGAGGCTGTCTCAAACTCTGGGAAATGTGTCTTTTACGACGAAGCAGAAAATTAGACTAAACACATATAAAACATCCTTGATGAATTTATATTAACTATTTTAGTTTAGCTTAGTTGTAACTGTGTGTTAAAGCTAACTCTGCTGTGTGGAGGCTGTCCTGTAGCAAGCACTGCGAAAGCTAAAAAAGAGGATAATTACAGTTATAAAGAAGTGCATAACACACCTCTTAGCACAATGACCAAAAAAAAAAATCATGGTACAAAAACTGGAATAGACATCACTGTCTGTCAGAAATACAAGATTACCAAGAGAATGTTCTCATTGTATCATGCATAACAGTAGGTTGTTCCACAAGCCCCTCTATGGCTCTACTGATATGTCATTTTTCCAATACTGATGTGCCACATTTTTTTGCCATTGGTGATAATCCTGCAGATAAAACACTGTTAATTAGTAGCTCCTTAGTTTTCTAAGGATGTGATGAATTTAATGTTGAAATGCCCCTTTGTAAAAAGCCATGGCAATTTATACGTTTTACTGTAGTAATACAGGCTGGCCTGGTAAACCTGAACTGCAAAACCTCATGATTATGAATCTTTAGTGTGACCTTCAGCAAATGTTCAGGCTAGAAATAAAATTAGGCCTGCCAACCTAAATGCAATAAATTGCTAAAAGTTTTGTTTTCAAACTTAGACGTGTAACTTTGCCCTGTAGTAGTTTAGCTACAGCCAGTCATTATCGCAGTGCTGTTCTTTTAAACACTGTATTTACTGCATGTAAAGCATCTATCCTTCAGAATGAAGGTGCTTGTGTACTTGAAGCCCTGTTAAATGTCTCAGGTTTTTAGTAAGGGTTTAACTTTGTACACTGAAATGCATGCAGCTAATAACGAGAGTCTCTAAAAACAAGACTCAGACTTACACCCCAGAGACTCACCTGAAGATATTTGTGAACATCTCTGCAAGAGGATAACAAGCTAAACAACATGCAAATCTTTCTATAAAGAGAAATGATTAAAAAAATCTATATAAAAGAAATCCACAAAACTGCTAAGAATTCTGGGAGACTTCACCAACAAACACTTCGATATTTATATCATATACTCTGCTATTGTTTAAGTTAAATAAATGTGACACCTGAGAATAGGGAAAGGTTTCTACGAACAATACCACAACAGAAAGTTTTAGTTTTCTAAAGGGCCATGTTTGTAGGAGATTGTAAAGAAATAAACATGAGGTTTTTTACCAAAGTTCTTCCTAGAAATTTTACATTATGAGAAAAATTGATATCTGTGATAATTTTCCTATTATTTGGGTCAAATGGTGACCAAACAAACCAAGAGAGTTTATGAATCCTAAAGTCCTAAAATACAGATCTCCTGTGGTCATTTCTCTAGAAACTCCTCCCTAATCTGTTTTTAAACTGAAATCTTCAATCCAATCACCATTTCTTTTTAAAGTAGAATTAACTTGGTTCTATCTGTGAAACCAAACGTTATATCCCAATAGGCTTGCTGCTTTATAATGAGAATGTGAAATGGCCTGCCTTTCACATCATCCCCTCGTCCACACAGTCTAGTGAAGTTGTTTAATATGCCCATGTGTTGTATTCATCTGAGAGTTCATATGATTGGTTGATGAGTTGAGTTATGATGCGATCCTATCTCTTTCTCTCCCTTGGGAGTGCTGGGGGCTTTCAGTCTGATTAGATCAGATCCCAGATTGCAGGTCCAGTGCACTTAAAACAACGTTATTTTATAAATCAGAACCATCGTAATTCTTTCTGACAACGTATCAGTCGGGGGGGGCATATCGCACCCAGCAAGCTTTAACTTTGGCCACATCAATTTTCTCTTAATTATTTTCGCTCAACCATTTTTAATTAGATAGCATCCCCCATAAATTTAAATCCTGCCATCAAACAAGCAAGGGCCACCCACGGGCCTTGCACATACCACTGAATCCAATTTGCTCATGAGGTGTCATTTGATTATCAGCTTTTGAATGTACTGCATAGATTTATGGAGTTGAGGATAGCATCAATATTGAAATTACTCCCCATCACCATCCACCCCCCTACCCCCCCCAGCCCTCAAGATATCTCTCTTTGCCTGTCAGGCTTACCTGCCGCCATGTGTTTCCAGCATCTGATGTGATGAACATGCTTACATTGCTGCTAGTCAGCTCTGCACCTATGGAACCTGTATGGGGAAAGATAAAGTTAGCTAATATGTAAATTACTGTTAAACAATAATATATAATAATAACAATAATAATAATAATAATAATAATAATAATAATAATAATAATGAGTATTGCATTTTTGGAACAAATGATTGTACTTCAAAATGGTTAGATATGAGATTATTCATTAATTTATAAATCAGTTTAGCTTAAAAAGTCAAGAATTGTTGGAAGTAGTAGTGTTGACAATAAGAAGCAGGGGTGCGGTGCAGAACTCTCAGCACTAAAAGGTATGGCTATGGATCTCTTTTTTATATATGAATAATAATTTTAGAAAAAAAAACTTTTGTGGTGCAAATCAAATAAATAAATAAATGAATGAATGAATAAATAAGCATTTTCAGCCTCTGTTGAAAAATAGACTTTGCCAGATGTACTTGATCAACTTGGTACTTTGGTTTAGAAGTGCAGCTGTGAAGCTAATGTTACTTACAAACATTTATCTTAACATTTATCATCTCAACTAACAAAATATATCTCTATATATATATATATATGTCACCCAAATAGCCTATAAAAATACACATCTTCAAAACTTCTCTTAACAAAACTGCTCCCAGATCTTCATTTAGGTAGATTAGACTTGAAGATGTGGTGATGGGGTTTAGGGCACAGCACAACCTAACCACAATAACTTTGAAAGTGAAAGTGACTATTTGTCATTGTGAACACACTCAAGCACCACAACGAAATCCAACCTCTGCATTTAACCCATCACACGGGCACACGTGGAGCAGCGGGCAGCTATCAACAGCACCCGGGGAGCAGTGTAGTGGGACGGTACCTTGCTCAAGGGTACCTCAGTGGTGCCCAGGCTGGGACTCTAACCTGAGACCTTCAGGTCTCAAAGGCAGTGTCCTAACCACTAGGCCACCACTGCCCACAAAAACTGGCCATAAAGAAGATCTCGATGCAGTCTGAGCAGGCTGAGAGATGTTTTGGTGATGTATTTTATTTAAAATGGTTTGGACTATTTGGGTATTAAAGTTTTAAGCAGTGTTTAACTGCAGATTTAAAAAGAATTTAAATTCCTATAATAAGTTTAAAATAATAGATGAACATGGATTGGTACAGAGCAAATGGATATATTTACAATATTAAACATTTTGGGAAAACTGAAACTGAAATAATTCCATCCCTCAAATGACAGTGGTTTTGTTAAATTCTTTACAACACATTCCTTGGGGGCAGGCTTGTGGGTGGGCAATAAAGGGGGGATTCCTTACGAGAATTTCATAGGGTCTTTACCTCCCGAATACTTGTGTGTGCTTCTTCGATACTCAGTGTAAATTGTCAATTTTCAAAAATAATAAACAAATATATATGTATGTTTGTCCTTTGTTGACACAGAAACAAACTTGAACCTATTGGTAAAGAATACAAATTGGATGCATATGTAAATTAAATTATGTAACTAATTATGTATTTACTTTAAAATAATACAGAAAACAACTTTATTAGAATTCCTCAGCTTGTTACAACTGCAACTCCATAGCTCAGATGTCTTCACTCTACTGATAACTGGATGAGAATAAAAACAAATCTCCTCACTTCCTTTAGATATTACCACATCACAGATGGATAATTAGCTTTGAGTGGTGAAATTGCTAAGTCTTGTTAAGTAAGAAAAGCTAGGAGAGATAGACTGATTAAATTGTATTGATTAGTGGATCAATGATGTTATGCAGGCCAAGAGCCTTTACTTTATGAGAAATGGTGTGGTGGCTGAATTACAAAAAGCGTCTGAGCCTAAAAATTGAAGGCGTTTACATCACTCTAAAAGTGGAACTATGTAAAGCTAGCTATGTGGTTAAAAATGAGGCCATAAGAGTGTAAGTTATTGTAATTCCTTTGCAGCAAGTAACAGACCTTTCAGGCTGAAACTTTATAGCTCTGTATTACTCACAGAAATGGGAATTTGTGAAGACAAAGTTTGACAAAGAGAATGTTTTTCTATTGCCAAGTTCACAGCAGACCTTTTTTTTCCCTGTCACCGCAGAACTTTATTCTAAATCTAAATAAGTTACACCCGCCGTCCCCATGACGAGGGACTATAGAATGATCAAATCAATCAAGTCGACGTCAGCGTAGCAAGTAGGCTAATATCTAATAGACTCTCCACTGAGGATTACTTATCTAGAAAGTTGCCGTGCCAAGACATTTATATTTCATCTGCGCTCGTCCGCGAGGCAATATTGTCTTTGAATATTGTGGAAGACACACGGTTGTGGAGGTCATAGAAAAAAGTGACAAGTGCTTTCAATCTTATAAAATAAACATCCGCAGTTAAGAGCGAAGAAGAGAAAGCAGTTGGGCGGGAAAATGGAAGGCAACGAAAGAAGAGACCGAGAGCACTCTAAAGACTCCTTCATTTCCTAAAGTCTCAAGAGTAGCACTTAGCATATCTGTTTGTTTATGCAAGCACCATGCTAATCTTGTGTACAGCCCATATTCTGAGTCAGTAGCTCAGTGTGAACATCTTCAGCAATAACGGTGCCATTAAAGCCCATGATCACAGAGAAAAAGTGAGAGGTGTTGGTGGGGGGCGATCTCAGTGCATCCCATACATTCATGCTGTGGTGCCAGGTTTGGGGTTAGACATTAAATGTAGGAGGTAGAATTAAGCTGCCTGAAATCACAGCAGTGGCTTTGTTCAGATTAGGTACTATGAGGGGTTCCCCAATGTGGGATTTCAAGGCTATTGTTGATATCCAATATTTTTTAGATTTATTTCAGTGTCACATCAACATTCCAGAGCCCAATAAATCATCATTGTTTAAATCTGTTTGTAAGCGGATGATATTTTCCATGCACATCTGCAGATGGCAATACTATTTTTTTCCAGCAAATATCTGCCAATAACCATATGATACCAATATAAGAATGCATCCCTAGATTTTTTATTCAGATCTCGAAATGTAACAAAGTTACTGACTTTACAATTCCATGCAAATGAAGAACAAGGTCTTGCAACATCTTCTGGATTTTGAATTAATGTCATCAGTGTAGATTAATGTTCCCACATAAAAGTATAAGCTGGACCCGCTGTATTGATATATTACGCTAAAAAATATTGCAATACTACACTTTATCAAGTTTTTCTCCCACCTCTGAGAATATATAGTCTTATAGTGGCAGGTTGCTTTTTAATGAGGGAACATCACCATTAGAGCCTATACTGCACACTAAACCTGCTCCAGGGCAAGTAAATTTCAGGACTTCAGATCACAATGTTCTTTTGCCCATTCTGGGACAAGAAGGAGGACCTGTCTGATCCTTTGTGCTTTTTCACTTGTGACATCTGAGACTAAATCACAATAAAAATGCTTTTTACTGTTACAAAAGCAAACTTTCTACATATTTACATAATATTGCTTTATACCCTTTCTCCTTCAACTCCTCCTAGTCCACATAACTCTTTCTTCATGAATGAGACTTATATCCTTAGCTGTGACATGCAGATGAGTTAAAAACAATATGTAGTGTGTATTACTTTAAAACACCTGTGCGTGCAGGACAACACAGCTTGTGCAATTTTTACAACTTGTGCTGTTCCTTTCATCTTACTTAGGTTAAATCTTGGACACAAAGCCCAAAAACAATGTGCATTTTTGGAAGGCACCTCTCTTTATTGCTAGGCTGAGTTCTAGTCATGTGCACACCACAAAATTAACCTCGCGCTGAACTCTGATGCACATTAGCTGTTCTTATTCACACGTGCTGTCTCATCCATACAAGATTAAGCTCTTTGGAGTATGAATACTGCAGGAGTAGTACAGCCACTCACCTGATGCCACTATGATTCCAGGTGCTGACTCCTTGCTGGCTATGTTTCCCGATGTGTAAGGGTTCGCTGATACATGTAGGTGCAAATGCAATGAACAGTATGGCTAAAACAGACACACACACACACACACACACAAACACACAAATCATCTGAGTCACTTTCAGAGTCAAAATCAACAGGCATATTCCTGTTAAGCAGCTTCAACTAAACTGTCACGCTATGGGCAGTGTAGCTCAGGCTACAATAAAGCCCCTAATTACAAATCCCACAACAGTATACGCTCCCCACCGGTTGCGTTCCAACATTAATTTTGATTGGAGTAACCTTTAGCAGCACAATTCTCATTATAAGTCTGCAAATGCCAATGGTAAGCACATGTTGTGCGGGCTGTTTAGGGGGTTTATTAAAACTTTGACATTTTCTGACAAATAACTCTATAATGGGGGCTGAAGGCAAGGCCGGATGTGAGACCATTAATTAGTCAAATTCATCAAAGGGTAATTATTTTCACGCAGACATCGAGTGGAGGGGATGAGTACTGCTTTTTTGTAGCAACATATCGCTGTTAGTCACATTTGCCCTCGCAAAACAAATACTGCTTTGGTTGCTCACACTTCATTGTGGGCTGTCTCCGCTATAGAACACAATCAGCCGAAGGTGCTAAAAGGTTTTTTTTTTCTCCAGATCAATAGACATATGGTTTTAGCAACTGTGCCTCAGTGCATGTGCTTATTCTACCTGATTGTGGGATCTTGGCCTATTCTAAGAACTTACATAGCATAGTAGTAAGATACATTTTGTATTTATGAGATGAAAACTATAGGGTGGAGGATAAATGCACATTTTTCAGCCTTATCTTTATCTGTTATCACTTCAATTTTATTTCTATAGTACTTTTTAAAACTGATGTCACAGCTTTACAGAATCTTGGTCCGAGCCACTAATGAGCAAGCCAAAAGCGATGGAGGTGAGAAAAGATTCCCTAGGCTGGAGGATGAAACTTTGGGAGGAACCAAGGCTCAAAAGGGGAACCCATTCTTCTCTGTACTTAGAAAGAAGAAGAAAACCTGTTCACTCAATACACACTTACAACAGGGATCATCGAAAAAAAATGGTTTTACGAAGATGTAAGGTAGCTTTGACTGGTGAGTGCTGTAAATCAGCAATAGCTGCCATAAATAAGATGGACAAGGTAGATGATCTAAATATAAAAAATCTTTGGCTTTCTGATGCAAAAAAAAAGTTCTTCTACAGAGGCCAGGGTTTGTACTGAAGCCTCCAGGAGAATTCTACAACAAAACCGCGCAAAATTGAGAATGTTTACATGGGCCTAGTGGACTTTAAACTTGGAAGAGGGTCTGGCTTAATAACAGGAATGGGATCTCAAAAATCCAGACCAGTCACACAGTCATTTTGGCAGTCTGGCAGGGTATTTTGGGAGATGTTCAGTTTCTTTCTGCACGTGTGCAAAACTGATGCCAAAGGGGTAAATAGAGCATCATATTTTGAAGCGTATATGCATCCCAGAGTGTCATGCTTCAAACCTCTGATCAAGCTGTATATGCCATGTTACAAACTATAAGCTTTTAACAATGATGTACAGTGTAGACGTTTTTCCCACTAACCTTGTATACAAATTAAAAGTGTCCAATAATGATTGAGAGGCAAATACCAGTGCCATGACTGCTGATCTCCTTTGAGAGCATGGTCAACTCATTACTGTCTGTCACTTGACCTTTTACTGCAGGCTTTGTTCCATCACATTTAACTTTGATGAGCAGGCCTGATGAGCGTTGCTCTTTCTGATGCTTAGCTCAGACCATATTAGACACATTTTAGACAGGCGGCATTTGACAAGTGCTCTCCTTCGTGCTCTCATTATCACTCTCTTTCTCTCCCCATCTTTCATTCTCTTGGCAACACCCCCCCCCCCACACACACACACACACACCTCTCTGTCCACTGCTACCCTCATCTCTTTTTCTCACCAGTATACAGTGGATGCTGTTCCCCAGCAAGTCAGAAGAGGGGGCCTGCAGCAGCCTCCAATCTCTGCCTTTGTTATACGTTATGTATGTCTTCACTTGATCGTCCAGCTTCTTGTTCGCCAGGAACATCCCTTTAATTCCTGCCACCTATTGTGCCAAAGAAAGAAACATCAGGCTGACAAACAAACAAATAAGAAAGATTAACAGTAATTTATACTTAATAACACATCCCCCATTTTCAGTTAAGCTTACTGCATTAACACTGCAGCGTTTTTCAGCGCACTCTTTGCCTGCTGTATCGGTAGCACATGGAGGTTTAGCACAGGCAGTAATATAGATATGATTTGCTGTATTCATCAAAGAGCTGCAAACCTGTTGACACTAATACATTTATCTTTGAAGCCAATGGGCAGCTGTTGAGGGGGCCCACATGTGACAATGAGATTGACTTTAAAAAATGCTGGAATATTCTTACTCCAAATTCTTCTTATTGTTATTTACTTATGAATAATAAAACCTAAATCCATTTTTGTTTTACCAAAGCAAAGTGTCTAGGAAAATTGAAAATAAAATGAAATAAAATAAGGTTAAATGAAATAAACAGCAGAAAATAAGAAAAAAAACACAAAGATGTGAATATCTAAATATAGTTGGGTAGAAGGAGACATAAGGTACAAATATAGATCAAGAGTTTAGTTACTCCTGGTCAAAAAGCATGTTTTGATGAATGTCCAAATGATAGTTAAAGTTACTCTACAAAAAACACTCTCCAGTTCACTTTAAGCCCCAACTACTGTTTATTTGCTGAATTTAACATACTGGAAAAAACAGTCCATAACATGCGGCTTGTGCAAAACTTACTACACTTACTTTGTTTTGCTTTTTCGGTATATTAAGCTCAGCAAAAAACAGAAAATGTAGACATAAAAGGTTAACATATTTTCACTTAAAATCAATACAGAAAGTCATCTGGCCTGGAGTGTTTACAAATACAGATGTATAATTTAGTGTTATTTAAGACCAATATAAACTAGAATACAAAAACAATAGAATAATATAAGTATAATGATAAGTACTAGTTATATGATAAAATATGATGTCAAATACAATATAAATTCTTTTTATAAAGATTGAGTGGTGCAAAACAGCAGAATCATGGACCAACATAATTGTTATTATTCAGTGACTTCTGTGAAACTACTCTGTAGGTTCTGCAATTATGAGAGTGAGAAATTAAAGTGTGGTCCTACATACAGTCCCAGAAAACTAAAGAGGTTATGGATGTGATTAAAATGCAGCAAGTAACATTGTTGCTCTTATTGAATATGCTACCATTCATTTCGCTTTGCTCTTCTGAGACAACATAATATGCTCCATATGGATATCAGTGAGTCTTAGGGACACGTGACCCTGTCATTGGTTCACTGGTTTCGGTAGGTACTAACCACTGGATATTTTTGTATGGTACCACTTTTTCATTCTTTGTCATATTGCAGCCATCACTTGTCCAATACAGTCCCCACAGTGAAGCATGGCGGTGGCAGCATCATGCTGTGGGGCTGTTTTTCAGCTGCAGGGACAGGACGACTGGTTGCAATCGAGGGAAAGATGA
>JBBPDA010000081.1:29154291-29173257 GCA_037974385.1 Arnoldichthys spilopterus
AATACTGAGCAAAGGGTCTGAATAATTAGGACCATGTGATATTTCAGTTTTTCTTTTTTAATAAATCTGCAACAATTTCAACATTTCTTTTTTTTGTCTGTCAATGTGGGATGCTGTGTGTACATTAATGAGGGAAAAAAATGTAAATGATTTTAGCAAATGGCTGCAATATGACAAAGATTGAAAAATTGAAGAGGGTCTGATTACTTTCCGTACCCACTGTATATCGCATCTATTGGCAGTGTAATGGTTAGGACCTGGATGGGCCGGCAGGGCCCGTGCTGTGTGGCTGGGGGCACTGGCAATACGTCACCATGGTTACATGATCAGTGCTTATGTGCACCACCTGGGCCAAAGCTCTTATAACCATGGATGTCTAACCAGGTAAATTGATAAAGGCTTTTGGGTTTTAATTCAGGGTCTCCCTTCCTCTTCCCTGGTCTCCCCAGCAGACAGGCAGTGAGCGGTGCTCATGTGGTCATCTGCTGGGTTTATTTCCCCCTACCCCAACTCGAGTCTGCTTGTGGGCCATGGTAGCAGCACAGGTTGGCATGGATCTACTTTCTCCAGGCTCTCTGGCAGAGGCTTGGATTGCCCGCACACACTCTTCGAGTTGGGGTTCTCTAAAATGAGCAGCAGGTGTGCTGACATTATGCCTGGAGCTGGTGATCAGTGAGAGGTGAATTCCCAGAAAAAGCCAGTGTGGCATGGGAGGTTCATGCTGGCTTGGGCTAGCTCCTGCATGTGTCCTGGTGTGGCCTGTGCCTGCTTCTAGAGATCCATTCCCCTTTTCTCTTAAACCCAGGAGCCTTTCCTAATCCAGCAGCCCCAGGGCTGGCCCAGTTTATCTCGCTGCTAACACCAAGCAACCTAGACTATGCTGTGTACACTACCAACCACCATGCTGTATTTACATAAATACATGTTCACAAATTGGTTTCCCGTAGACGTAAGATCCACCCGTATTGCAGTGCAGGGCTTTCTAACCGATCTAGTCTTGCAAAGCTCCCCTCCCCCCTTTCGGTGGTGTGAGAGTGGTCGTGCTCTAGTTGGAGAGGCAGCATTTCTTAGCTCCCCTGCAATCCCGTTCTGAAAATCATGCGTCGGCAGCGACGCCAGCACGTTACTGGCAGGTTCCATTGTAACAAGACAACCAATGTTATTCACATCACACAAGGCAGTGGTTTTAATGCTATGGCTGATCGATGTATGTCCAAAACCTCACTGTATATTTATTTATGGATGAGCTGATAATAAACATCTATTGAATCCTGAATCTTAATTCAGTTGCTCTAAAATGCCCCTATTGCTAACAGAGATGAACATGCACCCTTGTATAATCTCTATAGAAAAAAACTGCCAATAGAATTGGATGCTGAGGTCACTATGCCTAATGCCAAGTGTCAGTTAGAGGACGATAAAGCTGCCCAGCACTGGGCTGTGAAGCAGTGCACCTGGATTCTCTAGGATGAGGAAGCTCCATTCAATACCTCTGTAATGAGTTGGAGTGGCAGCTGTGATCCAGAATGAATCATCCTACATCAGTACCTGACCTCACTGACAAAGGACAAACTCCCGTTTTTTACCTTCATTTTCAGATGAAATGAAGTCTACAAATGTCTGCACATACAGTGTATCTGAAAGGCATGTACTTTCCGTGGGGAAATAACAGATGGCGTAATCCATGCCAAAAAACTGATAGTCGTCCTTGGGGCCAGGAGAAGCAGAGAAGTGCAAGAAAGTGTTTCTGATCGGCTCGTTCTGTTCAATAATTGAGGAGTACTTCCATCTGGCTGGCGGCGGAGATTTTTTAGCATATGCGACATGAGGGTGGTGACCTCAATCAAGCCACTAGATTCCTCAGCCTCTCCTCAGGCCAAATGTGAGTTTACAGGTGGGGGATGGTGGGCGGTGGGATGCTATCATCAACAGTTTAATTATTTGATTGGCTGATAGCCCGAGACTGCTAGCCTATATGGAAATGCATCCAGGTCTGTCTTTACATGCAAGTCCCACTACTTCCAGTCGGTTAACACAGATAGTATTTTGCTGGACAGTATTTCCCGGTCCTTAAAAAAAAGAAAAGTGCAGGGAAATGACTGTCTGTGGCAATCAACCATGCACTAAGGATGTGGAAGATTAAGATCAGGTTGAGAAAAAAAATGCTAAAATATTCCAGAGATGAACGGATGTTCCAGAGAAGCGAGGCGTTGGAGAGAGGAGTCTATTCCAAATTTATATCAGTGACTCTGTACTGCCATATTGTGTCAGCGCTTTCTATCTCCGTATTCTCACAAAGCTGTCTGAAGCAGGAACACACTCCTTTGGCACTGCTTTACCTAAAGGTACCTGCTCTCGAGTTGCACAGAATTGAACTTGTTCAGCAGAACAGCATGTTCTGAAACATTGATCAGAGCTGAACACTGAAAAGGTCAACCACTTTGAATAATAGATCTGAAAATAGTGTCATGTCCTAGAAAAAGGATTGCAGTTTTGGGGAGGAAAAACCCCTGTAGTTGTACTGTCATGCAAGTGTACCATGGTATCTACAGTCCCCACCAGATGTCTAGACACACCTTCTCACAGTAGGATATTTCACAGAAGACATGGAAAGTATGAAATTATACACAACAAATGATTCATTGACCTAAAAAACTCAAAACGTAGAATTCAGATCCTTCAATTAAAGCCCTGCTTTATTTTGATTAAGCCTTACACTCTCTTGGCAGCTTCTTGTTCAGGTTTAAAGAAATTTCACATACATTTATCAGTGGTGGCCTAGTGATTAGGTTCAAGTCCCGGCCCAGGGCACCACTGAAGTACCGTTGAGCAAGGTACCATCCCGCTACACTCCTCCCTGTGCGCTGTTGATAGCTGCCTGCTGCTCCATGTGTGCACATGGCAAAACATTAAAACCAGTGACAGGTAGGGTAAAAACATTGACTATAAAGTTATTTAATTATAATGGCACCTATCAGGATGGTGGGATATATAAGACAGCAAGTGAACAGTCAGATCTTCAAGTTGATGTGTTGCAAGCAAGAAAAAATGGGCGAGCTTAAGGACCTAAGCAAATTTGATGAGGACCGGATTGTGATGGCCAGACGACTGAGACAGAGCATCTCTAAAGTGGCAGGTGTTGTGGGTTGAATCTTTACAGAGATCATTGTGTTGACTTGCTCTCTAAATTCCCCAGATCTATTTTGAGCATCTGTGGGATGTGCTGGACAAATGCGCCGTGGTCTTGGTACACAATCCACAGCACCTTCAGAAGTGTTATGGAGTCCATATAAAACAGATAAAATTATTTGTTCTGCTGGGAATTTAAAAAATGTTTTAACTTTTGGTTTCAGTAATAAATGAATATTTCAGTGTTTACTAAAGGGCTAATATCCCATTACTTGAGTTTTTTTTATTATTGTTCTTGAGTATTTTCCTTTCTGATGTCTACATATAAAATATGGGATTTATCTACAAAATCTGTCATAAAATCTTTGTCCATTTTAAAACCTTTCTGTATCTTCTACTGCACATTCACACTGCATGCAGGAGCAGCAAAATTTGCTATGGTTGCCCTGCCAACAACACTGTCAAGTATGTATGTAAGAATGTTTGGTTTTGCTAAGGTTATTTATTTATTTATTTATTTATTTAATTTATTTTTAAATAGCTGCAAAGTAAACAAACGCATGAGGGAGGCACAAGAACAACAACAATCTTGTCGACGAGGGGGTGATCAGCATCCACCACTGAAGTGCCCTTGAGCAAGAACCTAACACCCAATTGCTCCCTGGGCACTGCAGCTGTGGCTGCCCAGTGCCCACTGCTCTGTGTGTAAAAATTATTTCAAAGCTCCAAGTACACAAACAGGGCCATAAATAAAGCCATAAATAATGGTAAAACCTGCCACAACAATTATCAACCTTTACTCCGATTGTGCTTGGGGACCATTGTTCAGCGGGAACTAAAGTTTACACAGTTGTAGTCTTTATATTCTCTTGCCCTTAAATGTGCCCCATTCAAAAAACAGCTTAAGATAAAACACTATAAACTTCAGTGTGAATGTGCAGGGCTAAAATTAAGTATTCTGAATAGGTAGATATAATGAAACATGCTGGTTTTTGTAACATCACAAATACAATGAATTCAAAGTGCGCTGCTTTTGTTGCTTTACTTCAATATATGGACTGGGGATCAAACTATGCCTTTAAAATTGTAAAGATTAAAACATTTTTAAAACCTTTATTATAAACCTAAAATTATTTGGTTTTCCATAATATGTGCCTTATGGTTATGAATTTCAAGCATTTAAGAATAAGGCTTTGTTTTTTTTAGTTTTTTAGATAAAAAAAGTACATTCAATCAGAAGCGTCCAGGTTTTAACTGGCACTAAAAGAAAAAAGTATAATTTTTTCAAAAAGCTGAAACCTACACCTCACCAAACAATCAACATAACACCACTTTTAGCAAATAAAATGTATTTTTGTTTGTTAGTCTCAATCACAAATTTAGCATGCAAATACTGGCTGTTAGTTGAAGCAAGAAATACTGGCTCTAAGGAATACCTCGTATAAGTCTATCATGACGTTGCCCTCTGGTCCCATGCTGCTCATTACATTCTCTAGGGCCAGAGTGTAGAAGACTCCTCCAGACTCTGAGACATATAGGTTATAGGTGTCGTTCTGGTTCCACTCCTGGACCGCTGCCACCACCCGGTTTTCATCTGTGCTGATCACATGCAGGTCCTGGTAATGACATAAATGTGTGGGCATAATCTTTAAGGACAATGGCTTTGATAGACTGACTATTCATACTTGTCCTGTAGAACATTCTCAGCAAATCTTTAACCTTTAAAAATTACATTTTTGTTTTTTATTTATTTAAACTATGTGTACAAATTATTTTATTCCACATTTCACACACCACACTTACCCAACTGAAATAGGACTAAAACATACGACATATTGGGATGTAATTTATCACAATAATGATATCATTTGTCAGGCTAGATTTAAATTTGTTATTATTTTTGTCGAATTTATTAATACTATGCCATTTTGACAATTCAATCGATGTATCTTATTTTTGTCCTAATCGGTAAGGCTTTGATAAATCGTGAAGGTGCACTGACATGAATGCATCACTGAATTTTCACTATGTGCCAAACCAGGGTCTTTTCTGTTAATTATGATAAAGGTAAAATGTTGACAGAAATTATGTCTATTAATACCAAGCCGTTAGAAAGGAAACGGGGCAATATCTCAGTGCCTTGATGAAATGCCACTGCACTCCATTAATAAACTGTTTACAAAGCTGCTGACAGTTTGATTTACAACTTTAAACAAGCTCGACTTGATGAAAGCTCAACGCGAAATATCACAGAACCAAAGTAGGTCAAACTCCAAACATCAGAAATATGCCTAAATGTTTCAAAGCACAATCTGCTAATATACCATCATCACACTTATTCTTGTGTTTTTCTTTTGCCAAATTTACATACATCAGATAGAGGGTGGTGGTGGTGAGTTGAACCTTAATGCGATTTTCATCCACAATCAAGTAGGGGTGAATATGAATGCGGTGGCCTGGAGTGAAAGGGACGGCTGGAGAGCCGGGATGATCCCGCCCTGCTGCGCTGAATCAGATTAATAATCACTATCGGGCCTTATTTTTGCCCGCTCTTCTCTGCTCACGCGGCTCTGGCGCAAGACTAATATTCTTATTAGCTTTAAATTGAGCTTGTCAGCTTTGGCTAGTATCGAAAACACACGCTGACAATTTGCGAATTTCATCTACCCCAGACTGCGCGGGCTTTGCCGGGAAGGCGCTTTAAGGAGCCTGGGGTGCCGGGGGCCTGATTGAATAAAACATGTTTAATTGTCATATGAGACAAAGGGAGCGAAGGGTGAGACGAGCAGGATATTGTGTTTAGTAGAAAATAAATAAGACGGTGATACAGAAGAGACTATGGCTTGAATTGGCTCATTCCTAAGCAAGAGAGAGTGTCACTCATATGCTACGGTTCATTAGAAGACTTCCAGCTTCAAAAGCTAGAGGTGTGGATGGGAAAAGAGACTGAGTGATGTATATTTACGTTGTCACCATTTTAGCTCGCTGACATGTTGGAACAAGCAATGCTACCTTCGGAAGGGTGTACTTGGGCAGCTTCATGGGTGTGAACAGGTCCCGCCTCGATGACACGTAGTATATTGGCCGGCCGCCCGTTGACACCTCAGGTAATGGAAACAGCCACAAACAAAAAAATACAGGGCACTTTTAGAGCAGGTGACAATTCCGCGACCCGTACAGGCAACCTGCGGTAAATGCTGCGGCCGCTAGCTGCATAGGTGCTAGGTACAATTTATCAGGTTGAAATTGCTTAGCCACTTTGTCACATCACATTGCTTCACCACTTTAGCCTATACTGTATCTGCTTTATAGCTAGATGGGATGAAAGGTGTAGACAAAATAGAGACCTACACCTGCAAATGGTCGCAGGATTCACACGCAGCTTTAACGAGCCACCCCCCAAAAAAAAACCCAATTCCGTTTATTTCTCGACTTGCTCATGAATCCAATCTTTTTTGCGTGGTGTTCTCGGCGACGTCTAGGGCCTCCGCTGCCCCTCTTTCAGCGTAGGCCATGACTCTATCCCTCCGCCACGTCACCTCCGTTTATTACTCACCTGGACAAACACATACTCGTCCTGCACCACCAGGGAATTGGGGTCGATGTAGCCGGGGAACGGTTTGCCCTTGTTGGCCTCCGTGCAGTTCTGCAGCTTGCAGGTGACATAAAGAGCCTCTGAAGAAAAAAAAAAGAAAGAAAAATAAAAATGAAAAAAAGAAAGCTAACCACTGCAAAAAGGACAATCATTCGATTATGTCCTGGTGTTAGCCTGGGTGTTAGCTGGAGAGCAAGGCAGGATGCATCAGAAAACTGTTAGTAATTTTGTGTTTTAGAGTTCCTTTTAGCAAGGGGGGCTTGGAGATAGTAGGGGAACCTTAAGGCAAAAGCCTTGAGACAAAAGCCCTGTGATTTTCTTTCATTTTATCTGCGAGTAGTGGACAGAAGGGAGAATGTTGTCCTTGTCTGCAAGCCCCAGCTAAGTATATGCCTGCCTTTTCATCGGAGCTAGATCAATAGCGATGGCATTACGGCGGCCTTAGCGAATGCTTGCTCCATCTGACTGCCTGTCTGGTGGTGCAGTATTGAGCTTTTTTCTTCCTTTTTTTTTCTTTTTAACACCAAACCCTCCCTTCCCTTCCCTTCCCAGTCTGTCAGTCAACAGGCATGCGGAGTCAGTGGGTAAATGTCACAAGCACAAACCGAATTCCTTTCCTTTTTAGCAGCAGCGGCCTACGATGTGCCATTACTCCTAATTGCTGGCCATTGCTGAACTGCCAGCAAACTGTGAAAATTTGACGAGTCGTTAATGCCATTACACGTTATGGTCGTACGGACTTAAAACGATCTCAGGGTTTTATTGGATCACTCGGTGAAGGAATCCAGAATTGCTTTGTGTAAGTAGGCATTGTAGACAGCCAGGTCAATGATGTATAATTGGAGGGGAAAATGTCTTACGTGTTTCTGAAATGCTCGTTTCCAGGTGAATCATTCCAGGCTCCTTATCAAGACCCATTTTGGACCTAAGACAGCGGCCGAGAGAAAAGCAGAGAGACACGCAACTGAGTACAATAAATAAATAAATGACACGTTTTCTACATTTGCATATGCCTTTTTATGATGAACACACCAATGGTATTTACAGGTAAAGGAGTGTTCAGACAGACTCCATTACAGTATGAAGCAAATATGTATGACAGCATTCCTGCTTACCAAGACCGCACTGATGATATGGAAGTGTTCAAAAGAGAAATTGTTATTCATCTTTATTTATCCACATGTTTTTTATTATTTTATCCGGTTTTATGAAACACATAGCCAATATCATGTTCCACTGGGAGTGAAAACTTCAGTAGGCATATATAAATCTTGTCTGGTTTTAATGGCTCTGTGAGTTATTTAGTTTTCATTCATTTTTAGGGACATTTCAGAGCACAGATAAATTAGCTAAAAGGTTAGCTAGCTTGTTATCTCTGAATTTTCCCGTCTCGGTTCCTCAGCTACACTGACCAAATGAGTGCTCAGCTCTCCCCATGGCAACTTCAACAAAAATACTTTTAATTTTAATATATTTTACTCCAGTCTTCCAGAAATGCCTAGGCTCATAAATCTTTAGATGTGAAGATTAGTGTACAGCCTTTAGCTGCTTCATATGCTTGATATTTATTTTAATTTATTTATAGGACTTTTGTTTTTATTTTAGTGTATTATTATTATTATTATTATTGTTATTATTATTAATAATTGTTTTATGTTTTGCTTTCATATTAAACTAATGGCACTTGTCATTTTCCCTAGGTTTTATTGGTTAGTGAAATTTTTGCCTATTTTTTTCATATTACATTCATATATATTATTGCAGATAAAGCACTAACCATTGAGATTTATTTGTATTTGTCTTTTTTGCAGCATGTAGTACACTGCCACGCTATATTTATTTGTAGATTCTCACTGCAGTCCTCTTTGTTCCCCTACCCTTTCATAATGATTTTCAGTAGGCATCATCAGCCGACATCTGAATAGATTTTGAGGCGTCTCTCCTGTTGAAAATGTGTGAGAATGGCGGCTTTCACATCTGACTGAAGCCTCCACTTTAATGGCTCTGCTCATATGCTCATGGGGTGAAGGTGGCACTTCAAGTGAACAAAGCTACCTCCGACTAGCCTACGACACGCTAGGCCCTCCACCATCACTCTGACACAAGTCGAGGATACATCCTGCCATCATTAAACCAGAAACTCTCCTCATTTGCCTCTCAAGAACGCCCACAGGCGCCGCACACAGCTCGCTCGATTGCTTTCTCTCTCTCTCTTTAACTTTATGTGGGGAAAAAAATCATTAAAGCATGAAATATTTATTAAAGAGACTGTAGAATCAGAGGGAAATGCTCGGGCTAGGAACACACAAAAGACAGAGGGATCTACGGTCTACGTTTCTACAGGACAATTATCAAACTTATTGCCGGTTTTTCCAAGATACAACAACAATTCAGCTTGCTATAGGGTTCCCTACTTCTCCTGCAGTACTGGTACCAGAAAGAGTTCTATAGATTGTAAAAAACTGTAACTTGTAACAAGGCAAAACCCTTTTGGTGCTATATATAGACCCATTTTTAAAAAAGGATTTATAAATTATTACCAAGAAAGAAGGTGTACTCTATCATACTAACAGTCATAATATATGGCCTAAAAATGCAGGAACAATAACAGAACAGATGCAACCAAGTACACATTAACTGATTACCATAGCTAAAAATAAATAAATATGAAAAATAAATAAATAAATTCATAAATAAATGCAGAAATAAGGGGCTTAAAACTAGTGAATGCTCAAGCAAATATTCAAGATGATCAAACAGCATCCAAAAAATTGCTGAAGTTCCTCCAACAATCAATAACTGTACAAAAGAACAGAACTGGGATTCCTGTCCCCTTTCTTCTGGGATTACTCTTACCAAGAAGCTGATGTTTCGTAATAGAGAGGATGTAATTGACATAGGCTGCATTAGCTATTTTATTCAATCTTCTATGATGCATTGCTATCCATGGTAGAAAGTCCAACATAGCACAACTGGCATTGCTCTTTATGGGTGGGAAGAATAGTCCTCCCACTCACCTCAGCCTGACTGCTAGCTAAAGTAACCAAATTGGCAGTCAGTGTTCTCCTCCAAGCATGTTGAGCTCAAAGTCGTTGCGTTAGGGGCAGTTTGAAGAGATCATGTCACTTAGCACATGCTAATGTTCGCCATCCCATTAAAAACAAACACTATATTAAATACTTTAATCAAAAATGTCAAAAATACCAAACATTCCTGGTGAAAAACAATATCTCATATAAAGGATGGCTAGAAATGTAGTTTAGTTTGTACTTTTTTAGTTTGTACTTTGGACTATTTTGATGGTGAAAATAAAATTTACAGTTACTGACCTATTACTACATGTAAGCACCTTTTAAAAGTCTTTATTTTCTCCATACTGCATTCGCTGAACACTGTCAAATTCTTGAAACTCAGGACTCTGCATCCAATCGAAAAGTCACCAGAAATTTTTTACCATCTATGATCTGTGATCAATGAAGTTAATCTCACACAACCATCCAGTTTGTAAGCAGTCCATAAGGCTTAGGCTCAGATACTGGAGCTCTGACAGTTCCTCCATCACTTGACTAAAGTGTTCTCTGGAACTTAAGCCTGGCATAGACCGTCCCTAAACGTCTGGACTTGACTGTTCCAGACTGACTGGCATGGGGCCGGCTACAGAAGAAGCAAATGCGTGCAGGAGAAGGAGAACAAAGAGATGGATGAATCAGTTTGAAAAAGGGCTTTTCAATTAATTGTAGGATTTTGTGCACTTAATCACTATTAATAACCTTTCTTTGGTCAAATTTGACCATAAAAAGAGTTTGATCCATTTATGTTACAGCTTGTGAACAAAATGAGCTTTATCAGAATGAATTAATAAACAGTAACATTATTTTCATTATGTGAATGGAGGATCCAAATCATCCTGACCATTACAATCACCTCTCAATAGGGTGAATGAAATGAGTTTTTATTTTCCTAATCCAGGGAGAGCAAGAGTGGCAGCAAGCTCCACCCATACGTGTGTAGATCATATACAAACCCTGTTCCTTGCATGTAGTTTGTGCATGTGTAAGCTGATAGTGTGATTTAGACTGTGAGTTTGTACACCACAGTTTTAGCGTTGCTGCAAACTCAACGAGCAACATGCTGAAGCATCTCATTCTGCTAATATGGGATTACAGATCCTGAAAAAGAGAAAGCCCCAACCTCAGCTAAACACACCCCATTTAATGCATGAACATTTAATTTACTCTGATTTAATTAAATGAAATAACACAAACTGCTGGACTCCATCTGAAGAAAGGCATTTATACCCCACATGTTTAAAATGGTGTTTGCTGTGATTGACTATTTAGTGCCCTGGAATGAATTTCCCTTTGTGTTTTACAGTTGATACTGAACTACTTTTGGGCTTTGAGTAATGCAGAATTAATGAGTGGTGAGATTCATTTGTCCTGAAGTAAAGCCATCCCAGTGCAATTTGAGAGAAGTAATTTGCAACATGTAATGATATGTCTTAATAACTACATAATGTATTAGTAATTAAGTAAATACCTTTGACCAGAATCGCAAAAGGTAACATATTCTAAAGGTTAAACCTTAAATAAGGTTTCATCACCTTTTCTCAGTAAACACAGCTGTAAGACTCCCTAAATATGCTGAAATATGTCTAGCTTGTTTACAAAAACCAATTAGCAATTCCTCATGTTGATTCTATGTCCATAATCCATAATCCACAATGCATAAACTTTAATAACCACCCCAATGCCCACTAGTACATTCTCTGGGAAAGATGAGCTTGGGTTATATTCCTCATGTAAGGTAAGCTCTGAAGATGTTAACATCAAGAGTGAGTAAAAAAAAAATCCATGTTCTTCTATTTATTTGTCAAAGTGCTACAGAATGTGGGTGGTAAACGTGATCGATGCCGAGGATTCAGCAGAAGGAATTCCTGTCGTGTGCACCTACCAATAGAATCGATTTGGGGCGACCCTTTCATGAACCAGCTGCCACCGCCGCCCAAACTCAACTGAGCTATAAAGCTGTGGGGAGAGAAAGAGAGAGAGACAGAAACAGAAAAAGAGGGAGAGAGGGAGAGAGCATTAAGTTGTTAGTGAGATTACATGGTATACCGAATACCTAGACAGCTTCCTATAAGCTTTTTCATAAAAGGTCAAATTTGAAGGAAAATTAGGAAAATTGCAGTCAAATAGTCTATAAAAGCTATAAGCATTGTTGCTTCTACTGCAATATACACATTTGTTCGGTTTCATTTTTCCAGGTAACAGCAAAGATTAAGAATATGTATCAGCTGTTGTTTTGTTACAACAATCAAGTCATATTATTACTTTATTCAGGTAGTACAGCAACTAAATATTTGTACTCTTCCTCAGTTACATTTCCAACATCCTTTATACACCCTACATTTTCAGTAAGACCTTAATTCCTTTATTACACATCTCTCAGGCAATGTTTTTTCAAATCATTCAAGTTTTAAATTGTTTTCCCTTTGTACATGTGGTTAAATTCTTATTAATGTAGAATGCAGACAAATACACTAATTTGAGAAACAAACAAACAAACAAACAAAAAAACTAACTTGCAAAGTTTGGAAGTGTCCAGGCTGACTGACTACATTTGGGTAAGGAGAGATTTTTGTACATTTGATTTTCTTTCCCCAAATGATTCCATTAAACCCTCTCAAATTAAAAACGCAAACCTTATTATGCAAAGTTGCTGAAATCTGTTTATACAGATGTAAAATATCTCACTTCAGCCTGAATTCAAATATCACATTATCCATCAACAAACAAGACAACAGCTGTGTTTATGTGTTCCCAGCAGGGTTTCAAAAACATCCCAAACAGACATTGATTTTTTTTTTTAAAGCACACTTGGTACACTATATAGTTATGAAGAAGTTTCTGAGTGGGAAAAAGCTGCTTCTCAACAAGCAAGCATGGTCTCACCAGGCTTAGTGAGGAAGCTCTAACTCAGTAGGGGGTTTCATATCAGCCTCTGTTTGCACGCCAGCCTATCAGTAGGGTGCTGAAATATCACAATCGCACAGAAACCCACTACCACTGCAGCATGTTGCCTGTGGGTGGATGACGCTGGGTCTTGTTTTCCACACTTGTGGGCAAGGCACAAGAACAGAAAGAACGAAGTGGAGAGTCTGCCACAATGGACTAGACAAGGCCTTAAGGTTGGAGTGAAGTGGAACCAGGTCCAAACTGAATCGCACAGAAATAATAATGTATAACACCAAGGTGACTCTTGCTTAGGGTGAATTTAGTTCAACAAGATTAATAACAGCTCAGTCAAATGTGCTTAATATGATGAACAATGAATAGATGCTAGCAGGAAGTCATTTACTTAAACATAAAGCCTACTGGAAGCTTTTAACCTTCAATTTTTGTAATTCCTTTATATGAAAACTCCTTTAAAGGGGCTGTTAACTGCAAATATTAACATCAATATGCATCTGAAATGCATATGCCATCTTTTTAATGATAGAAACATAATATTTTTCTTTTGAATGAGATATCATAGTATTCCTGAATCTGACTATACTTACAAGGTACATTTGGTTTTCAAGGTGGCATCCCAATGATGAAAAAGATGTTACTTGATTATACTAAACACCTGCTTAATCCTGATATACATATATTTTTTAATCAGTTAAAGCAAGTGAGGTGCTTAAGTCAACATATGTTATATTAATACATTTTATCTGTAACGCCTTATACTACTTATTACAACAAAAAGTAAACATTTTACTGTAGCATTACCTTTACCATGTTATCATTAACATTAGTTTTTGACTTTTTGACTGAATTTTCCAAATTTCACACTACAACCAATATAGGCTGAAGCCCAGCTGCAATTACGCTGATGCTGATTCTAGAGCTGTACCCCTTTTATGCAAATACTGCTTTTAAATGGCAAAGTGTATTGATGGCTGTCCTGATAAAAGTAATTTCCATTTGCTTAGATGGTCATCATTGGTTATCATCAACATACATTGAGTGTTATTTACCAGAACACTGTGCTATTACTATTTACAGTATGGATAACTGAACAAGCAGCAAATTAAAAAAGCAATACTAAAGTAAAAGGCTACATTCCCCCTCAAGAGCCATTTTTGTAACAAGAATCCATGATCTGTATGAACGTGGGGAAAGGTGTTATAATCTGTGAGGCATTAGGGTCATTGATTGTATGCATGGTGTGCAAACCCCATTTTCCAAAATGCAATTAAAACAAAAATCTGTTATACGTTAATTCATGTAAACCTTTATTTAAATAAAAAAGTACAAAAACAAGAATTTTCCATACAAACTTAATTGTATTTTGTGAATATTAATACACAAATGTAGAATTTTACAGATGCAACACACTTAACAAAAGTTGGACAGAGGAATATTTACTATTGTGTTGCATCACCTTCTTTAAATTCCACTTTTTAATCATTTTGGCACTGAGGATCTTAACTGCAGTATATTTGCAATTGGAAATTTTGTCCATTCTTGCTTGATGTAAGACTTCAGCTGCTCAACAGTCTGGTCGCTGTTGTCTGACTTTCCTATTTATGATGCACCACATGCAGAATATAAGCCCACCCACAAGCCAGCATAAACCCACCCACAAGCCAGCATAAACCCGCCCACAAGACAGCAAAAACCCGCCCACAAGCCAGCTCACTTCTCCTGGCCTGTTAAGCCGTTGTGACATGCAAATGCTGCTGCAGCTGAAGTGTGAAGGAATGTTGAAATTATGGGTGTTGCAGCTTCAGTTTTTCCAAAATGTTTTCTATAATAAATTTATCCATTTGCTCTGTAACAACCTGCATTATTATATTATATAAAAATTATTATAGAAAATCTATTTTAATAATTTTTTGTAAACATTAAAATAATAATCAAACAAAAATATATATTTTCAATTGTTGCATTATTTTTAAATAAACCTAAATATTTTGACATTTATAATAATAATAATTATTTGAAAAAATGAATTGTTAAAATGTCATTATAAATAAAAAAATATATAATTATTATTATTATAAATAATACTAATAATAGAAGCGTAAATGTAAAACGTTGCCATGTCCAAAACAGCAGGTCTTGCACAATGTTCCTGATATACAGCACAATAAGGACACCTCAGTAAAATGGAATCAAAACTTTACTGCTTGTAGAAGTTATCACGGTCATACACTGTCCAAGAAAGATACATATCTAATAACCTACAGGTTCATTTACACTAGACCGGTCACTTACACACATGAATGTGAACCATCAAGCCAAAAAGATCTAAGTAAAAAATAATAAAATCTGAGAAAGACTAGTGATGAACACAGCCTCGTTAGTCAGCTATTTTAGCTTTTCTGGCTGAAATATTCTGTTGTCTGGACCATGGACAGTAGCCTGTAGGCCCAAATCAGTGTAAACATCGCGAAATTCACACAAATAACTTTCAAAACTGTCTGAGTTTGAGAAAGAATCTGTCAACACTAATAAACTAGTCATTTGTTTGTGGTATAGATTTAGACAGGGATTTAATTAGGCTGGTGATTGTGTTTTTGTTTGCGTTAGTTTTGCTGTTTCAACCATGGGCACCCATGCGTGGTGTGCAAACAGTCAGCAATTATCTATAAATTGGATGATAATGCTATTTGTTAGTGGTTATTTAATCTTAATTGTACTGCAACGGTCTCCCCTCAAGGGTGAAGTCAATGTTAATTTCAAACAGAGTGAAATTGCGGTCATATACCATGACCGAAACGTTGCATCTCATGTCACCGCAATCTCCTCTCTTTTTCTGCCATAAAACGCTAGACGTTTAGAAAAATTTATTCCTTTTGGCTAGAGCTCGAAGACGGAGCAGTAAACAAATAAACATCCTTATTAGCTGACTG
Organism: Arnoldichthys spilopterus; assembly: GCA_037974385.1. Taxonomy (NCBI): domain Eukaryota; kingdom Metazoa; phylum Chordata; class Actinopteri; order Characiformes; family Lepidarchidae; genus Arnoldichthys; species Arnoldichthys spilopterus. Next base: position 29,169,921 of record JBBPDA010000081.1, read on the forward strand.
ACACAAGCTAATCAGTAAATGACCAAACACCTACTTCTTTTCGTGTTTTCGTCTCTTCTGGGTGTGTGTGATCTGCTTCTTCCTATCATACTGCATATTTCATTCTCTTACAAATCTGCAGACTTGATGCGGTGAAAATTTCCTCAGAAAAGGAAAAACACTCCATAATTTATTAGCTTTAAAACAAGCTCGGAAAGCGCTCGACTGCAAGGAGAGGATTTTATTAATAGCAATTCCACATGACTAGTAACCCATACTCTGCTTTAATTGCAGTCTTTAGACAAACTGCGGAAAAGCATCTATTACATGTTACCTTTCTTACTGATCACCTCATTTGGATGAAATAGTTTGGAATGTCTTATCCTCTGGCAATGTCCTCTTTCAACCTTGCAACTTTAAAGCATATGTTTCATTACAGACAGACAGACAGAAATAATTCCAGGGAGAAGAAGAAGTTAACTGGGAAAGAACCATGAATATGCCATTAAGAAGGCTGACGATTCAAATAAAATAAATTCTGGAAGAACATTATCCATATGGCAGCCAGGAGTCTTGGTCAGAATTGAACAAATAATAATAATAAACGCTGTATAACCATCAGCTGTTAGCGCTAACCACTCAAAGCCTGACAGAGGCTGCATTCTTTATTTTTGTCACTTGATTCAATTTCATTTGTAGCCAACAGACTCAATCAAAATTATGGCAGAACTGAGTATTATGTGGCTCTAAATGAAAAAATTAGGAAAAGCAGATCAGAAAATAAAGACTAGGGGCTCTATTTTGCACCAGCAGAAAGAACAGCACAAAGTGTTCAATACCAGCACATTCTTCTGTTTCACGCTTTCTAAATAACAATTAGTTTCCTACGTGTAGAGTGGTCCATTTTAAAAGAGGCAAGGCTGATCAGGTGGTCTGAAATGCCTACACAATCACCAACTTTGGGTAACAATCACATGTCTTTGTCAGATTTGTAAAGTTGACAGCCTCTTAAAAGCTATGAGGCCTAGTACATATTATTCATTTGACTGACGCTTTTATCCAAAAAGACTTCCAAGACGTGGAGCAGAGTAGTGGGACGGGACCTTGCTCAAGGGTACCTCAGTAGTGCCTGAGCCAGTTGAACCTGCAACCTTCAGGTCCCCAGCGCAATGTCCTAACCACTAGGCCACCACTGCCACTTAGTAGTTAGAACCTTGCCCATGTGAATTGAAAGTCCCAGCCCAGGCACCACTGCCACTTAGTAGTTAGAACCTTGCCCATGTGAATTGAAAGTCCCAGCCCAGGCACCACTGTAGTACCCTTGTGCAAGGTATCATCCTGCTACACTGCTCCCGGGGCTCTGTTGATAGCTGCCTGATACTCCATGTGTGATGGGTTCCATGCAGAGGGTCACATTCAGTTGTGGTGCTTGAGTGTGTTCACAATGACAAATAGTCACTTTCACTTTGAAGGTGAGAATGAAAGCTAAAAGATTCCATCATGCCAATTGCTACATTCTGTGGAACAGCCAAGGCCTAAAGCTTAGAGAAGTAGGTTTGGTATCAAGGGATCGCTGGTGTCATTCCCTGAACCAGCAAGAAAAATGGAGTAGGAAGAGTGAATGAATAGCCCCTCCATCTACAGTCACAGCTAAAGGGCCTTTGAGCACTACTTTCTGTGTGTGTGTGTGTGTGTGTGTGAGAGAGCTCTGTTTGAATCTTTTAACAATATTAAGCACTGTAGATGATGAAAGACCTCAAATCTGTGTAATATTATTGAGAAATGTTCTTTTTGAACTGACTGACAATTCTCTCATGCAGTTTAGCACAAAGTGGTGAGTCACGAACCATCTTTGCTTACACAGACTGAACCTTAAAAGGATGTCCTAGTCATTATCCCCTCACCTGTTTCCAGCTAACATGCTTATTGTGAAATGTTTAAAAATGTCATAACCTGAATATTTTATAAATGTTTTATTCTTATTTTGCTCCTTCTTAACTTTTTTTAAATGTGTGTTGCAGGTGTCAAATTCAAAATTTGTAGATATAAATTTAAGAGAGCTAGCAATAAAAGCAACACATTCTTGTAAAAAAAAAAAACCACTCATAAACAAACACACAAAAAAATCTTAACTTTTCTGGAAATGGGGTTTGTGGGTGTGGGGCGTTAAGCTTATATATGTTTAGCTTCCTACACAATTTAGTTCCAACCCTAATCAGCCCTGAGCCCCGGATAATCAATATTTACCTATTTCTACCAAGGCACAATACCAGATTTTGGGCATAGTGCATTTCATCCTTGCAATGCATTTAAAATGTTTGTAAAATTATTGTAAAAACTGAAAAATTATTGTATTTCTTTTTAAATACATGATGTGTGTGACTGTTCTGGGCTGGAGGAAGTGTACTGCCAAATGCAAGATAAAAATGGAAATTATATATGTTCTTAAATTTCCATTTTTCCTTCTTCATATGTTGATGAAGGCGTGGCACTCAATGGTAGATACTGTGTTGAGTTAGCTCTTCTCTATTCAGTTTTGTCTGTTCACATGTGTGAAAGACGAAAAGATATCAGATCCATGTGTGCACTGGATAACCTGGTTATAGGGCTCAAATCTGGGCATCTTCATTGGCTTTCCAAAGACCAGAATTAGCTTTAATTTAAAATAGGATATCATAGCATGCTGTTTACATGACCACTTTATGGTAAAGTCCAAAATCAAATGACTGATTTTATTAGTGTGCATGTAAAGCAAGTGCTTTAAGTAGAAGAACTCAATGGAATGGTATATTATTAAACTGTCCAATCTCACAGTAACTCTGGAGGGCCAATCTGTCTCGTGTGCCGGCGTGAAAGATCTTGGTGTGATTATTGATCCCAATCTTTCATTTGAAGCTCATGTAGATATTATTACTAGTATTGCCTTCTTTCATCTCAGAAACATTGCTAAGATAAGAAATATAATGTCAATGCACGATACAGAAAAATTAGTTCATGCCTTTGTTACCTCTCGGTTAGGTTATTGTAATGCTTTACTGTCTGGGTGTTCTAATAGGTGCATAAACAAGCTCCAGTTAGTTCAGAATGCAGCAGCTAAAGTTCTTATTAGAACCAGAAGATACAATCACATCACCCCTGTTTTATTTAACCTGCATTGGCTCCCAATCAGATTTCTATAAAATACTGTTATTGACCTATAAAGCACTGAACGATCTTGCACCACAGTTTCTAAGTGAACTCTTGATCTCTTATGAGCCGCCACGCCTACTTAGATCAAAAGATACAGGTCTTTTGCTGGTTCCCCATGTTGCAAAGGTCACAGCAGGGGCTAGAGCTTTCTCTTATAAAGCCCCACAAT
>JBBPDA010000081.1:29179311-29193806 GCA_037974385.1 Arnoldichthys spilopterus
ATAGATAGATAGATAGATAGATAGATAGATAGATAGATAGATAGATAGATAGATAGATAGATAGATAGAGAGACAGACAGAGAGATACTAGATGGACGGACAAAGAGACAGACAGATAGATAGATGGACAGACAGACAGACAGACAGATGGATAGATAGATGGACAGACAGACGGATAGATAAATAGATAGAGAGACAGACAGAGGGAAAGAGAGATATAGATAGATACATAAATAAATGGTTAGATATACAGACAGACAGATAGACAGACAGACAGACGGATAGATAAATAGATAGACAGAGAGACAGACAAAGGGACAGACAGATATAGACGGATAGTTAAACAGATGGTTAGATATACAGACAGACAGATGGCTTACACATAAAACACAAAGAGAACATGAAATGATTTACCTTTCTCTTGTTGTTTGGGCTGACATACAAGTAACTGAGTATGGTCTTCACCCCCACCTTTTCATTAAGCTTCTCATAAGTGGTTCCATAGTCGGTTGACCTGAAACATAATGAGAGAATTTGCTGAAGATTTGGCAAATTAGTCTCTGCAATTAAAGCCTGCCCGTGCATTTTATGCAGGAGAAGATCATGCATGTGATGAAGTCATTTGGCTTATATATATTGTCCTCCTGCAAGGTACACTGGGATATTTAATCTGCTGCACACGTTCAGGAAATGTGGATGAGCTAATTAAATCTGTACAAATTTTGTGGGAGGGTGGGAGGTATCCACACTGAAAATTCACACACACCCCCCCATGAAAACTTTTGCTCTGCTCTTATAAGATGTTCAATTATTCAGGTATAGCAGGAGTGACCCAGACGCTGCCCTCCCTGTTCCTAAAACAGATACGTTTTTTTTTTAATTCTTGCGGCATAAAGATATCTCAGGATGGCCGAACATGCACGTAGTTTGCAAAAAGCAATCTCAACACAGCGTCTGACCTTGTTTGCTAAGGTCAAGGCATTTTGCACAGCACGTTTCTTCGCCCTTGTGCTTTATGGAGTCACAAACTGCTCACAGTGTGTGTGCTGCAGTGAAAAGCCTAAACAGTGTCAGTGTGTTGCATGTACTCTTTTATCCAAATACAAGGTCAAATCTTCTCTCAGATCTCATCAGCATCTATAAGTGACGTACTCATCATATTGCATTTTACACCATTTGAAATTTCCAGCTTTTCTTTACACTTTCTGAACATTTCATGAGAAATTTTAATGATATGAGCTTATGTCACCATAGTAATGATATAGCATTCTCCAGGACAGGGCAAAGTGTAAACTTTGACATAATTTTTGGCAACAGAAATTCCAAGTATTAAGTGTTTTACCAAACTTGAATACACAGCAGATATGTTCATCATGATTACTCAATTAAAATTATTATTCTGAAAAAAGTGAATCATTTAATGGTTATGCTGTCAATAACTTAATAATTAATCATAGTCATTTAAATGACCGACACAGTATCTACAGTACACTATAAATTCTCCACAAATTTGGAATTATAAGGTGGAGCAAAAGCACCAGTTATTTCTGCTGAAGTTAAGCAATACTTGCTTCTGATGGTGTATTTACTTTCTCCACAGACACATTTTATAACGTTGATATTTTTGCTGAATAAATGACTGGAAAAACAAATTTTCCTTGTGGTTTTGTTCAAATATATCACTTTTGTAGGCACTGTAGGCCAGTGGTGGCCTAGTGGTTAGGTCATTGCCTTTGGGACACGAAGTCCCGGCCAGGGCACTAATGAGGTACATTTGAGCAAGGTAACGTCCTGCTACACTGCTTCCCAGGCGCTGTTGATAAATGCCCGCCGCTCCACGTGTGCACGTGTGATGGGTTTATGCAGAGGTCACATTTCATTGTGGTGCTTGAGTCTGTTCACAATGACAAATAGTCACTTTCACTTCCTTTTGCGGGCAGTGCTGGCTTAGTGGTTAGGACCTTGCCCTTTGGAACAGAAGGTTGCACGTTTAAGTCCACAAATAGTCACTAACTAGTCACTTCAGAGTAATACAGATACAGGAGGTAGATATTGCATAGTACATTTGAGAAGCCAGTGATGACTCTTTTTAGTATAAAAGGCCTAAAGTGGAATATCATGTTTGTAGAAATTAATGGAAAAAGGGCTATTATTAAAAGCTGATATTGTTCGTGTGTTTTTTTTTTTTTGTTTTGTTTTCTCCTGTGGCCTACCTATGCAGTTTATGAGGTTTGTGCAGGTTTATGTACCAAAACAGTTATTACTGATCTTGTTTTATTTAAACCTTTCATTCGAAACATTTCTTATAGCTTGAACTGGTTTTTGGTCTGATGAGTGAATGGTATGTTTTGATTCCTAGCATACTACAATAAACTCCAACAGAAAATAGAAAAACATTATTTTGCACGATATGGACTCTAACTCCTACTAGCTTTATGTAAGGTCCTTCCAACGAACCAGGTGCTCATGCAATGCAACTGAGTCATCTTTTAAACTGGGTCAAAAATGTTTAAAAATAAGATAACATGATGGACGTACCATCACACAGAATGACAGATTGACCGGCAGCGAGAAAGAAAGAAGTAAGCAGGGTAACTTCATGCTGTCATTTTTTTTCTCTTACGTAACTGACCCAAACGTTCACTTTCTGACCAATAGTTGTCTTCTTGTCAGGCAGCAAGTTGAATCCAGGCATGTGTTCACTATCTGCATGTGGCTCAAGTAGTCCAAAAGAAAGAGACAACTGTCAGTTTGCGTTGTTTGAGAGCTGAACCTGACTGCTTGACTTCTATTTCTTTTTTATTTCTTTTTTAATATGGAGTGCAGTAAAAAAGTAGATGAGGTGAACGTTATAAAATATTCAAACGCTGGTCAAAGTACTAATGTGAAATTTGTGTTCTGTTGAGATCTGGCATTTCAAACTTCTGAAAGTTTTAACAACTTTTCTCAACTGCCACTTCAGATCTATTTTGGGGAAGCCAGAATAATCAAGAGTACACCCAAGATAGTCTAATTTTATGGATGAGCCGGGAATGCTTGCGTTCAGGCTTAATCAGAATGTCTGTTGCTCCTTCTGCGCTGGTAATTAAGTTGCGAAGTAGGAAAAGTGCCCTGATGGCGAAATCCATCTAAAGCTTGTGTGTCTATTAAAGCAGAGCTGTCACTATTGATTACATTGGTAATCGAGTAATCGACCAGTTATTCCTATGATTAATCGAGATTAATCAGAGTTTCTTCAAAAGGATATTATTGAAAAAAGAAGACATTGCCTTAATGACAAATACTTTGGAATACAAAAAACCCTTTTTTTTTATAAAATTGTGTTTTGTAAACCCTTTCTAGCCAGTTCATTGAACAATGTTATATCTCAGCCTTTAAATCACCACTCTTAAATCTGAATGCTGCCCATTGAAGCTGACATCCTAACCTATGATTGGTCAAAATGTTGACCAGTTAAAATGTGTGTTTTTTAGTCCACTAAGACTGTTCATGTTCTTTTCAAGCTTTTGAATGAATAAACCCATTTTTCCAAACTAAAACATTGGGCGTATTAGGAACGCAAAGGGCTTAAAGGGGTTCCTTTAAGACCAGTCTAGACTTTATCATTTCCTTTCATTTCATTATGTCTTAAATAAATCATATAAAAATAGCTTCATTATGTTGAAAGAAAGATCATCCTTCATTTCACTGTAAGATACAGCACTAACACCTGAAATATTGATAGGAAAAATATGCTAAGTTCATGACTTAGATTTTGGTGGGATTAATAGCCCCCCAAAATAAACACCATGCCAATTTTAAACTATGTATCACCATGCAAGTTGCCTAATCATCACTGCAATGTCATTGAGAGGGTTTTGTGTAATTTGACTACATTAACTGAGTATGCAGCACCATAGCAGCTTCAAGTTCCCAGGCTGTGTGTATATATATATATATATATATATATATATATATATATACATACATGCATGTATAGTGTATATACAGTAGATGTGGAAACAGATGTGTCAGTGCAGTTTTACAGCAATTAGGAGAGAATGACCTGTGCAGATAAAGCAGTAAGCAATCAAATATACTAGTTGTTCTGACATTAAAAAGAAGGGAATTCAAATTAGGACGTTTTTGCAAGTTGTGGTACAGAAAGCTTAAATGGTACATTTCTTTTAACTTTCTGTACTACATTATACTCATTTTGAGTGCATAAAATGTGGTTTCCCAAGATACAGGCATTAACCTTATCCATTTGAGACAAACCCAAGCTAGAAAAGCTCTGGCTGGACATTTGTCCTTATTTAAGTCGATCCGGAATGATCTTACCTTCCTTTAGCTTCCATTTTAACCATGACAAGACATCATAAAAGTGTTCTCAGATCAGCATAAAACAGCAACTCCCGCCAGGCCCAACAATAAATAGCCCGACTCTAGAGGGTCCTTTTGCTGACCAGATTTATAATGAAATGGTTACAGAGCTGATGAAATACAGCACTTTCTCCATGGCCCCAGATGGCTGGAGGTGATTCATGACGGTAGCACCACACTGCCACAGGGGTCACATTGGTCTATGGGAAAATTACATCATCTTTCTATTGATCAGCTTCTCATAGCCCATCTCAGATGGTGTGTGATTTAATGCTGTTAGGCCAGACTTCCATAATCTTGCAGCTATTTTCTCCATGTATCCATGAAATGGCAGGTAGAATTTGAAGGAACAGGTACATTCTGAGTGAGAGAAAGTTGAAAGATGCTTGAAGACACAGAAGATTTAGTGCCCTCTTGCTTTGATACAATACACATTTATTGTACTACTTCTACATACAGTAGATCTTGTATCCTTAACAGCGAAGGTTAACAAGCAAATTTCCATAGGAGCCTGAGAAGTGGAAGGCCATTATTTGCGGCTGAAGTTTGTCCAGAAGCACAATTCTGAACTTTAGCACACAAATGCACATATATACAGTTCTAATATGAAGTTTAATGTCACGAATGGAGGTGAGTCTGGAAACCAGTGCGATTAACAAAGAGTCTTTATTTGCAAAACCAGCAACAGAGGAACCGGCGCTTCGGCGTCCGGGAGAAGAAAGCTACGAGGGGCGCTCGGTAGCAACTGCCCTCGCTGGAGCTAGGCTCAGCTCAGTTCGTCCAAAGTTCGATACCGTATCCTATAATGATAGTGCTTAACTAAGCGCTTTCTGAGCAGCACCAACCTCGTGCTGCGCGTTCAATACTGACCCTATAATCGTTGCCTTTTCGACAGAACACAACGAGTATCCTCCGTGCTCTCCCTCCTCCCGGCACTGCCTATATTGCCAGGTGATGAGGGGTCTAACCAGCTGCACCTGGATTTGGTTGGGCAAGTTAGTACTCGAGGGATGGAGACCGGCGGTGGCCGCTGGTTGGTGGTAGCCCCCCCTCAACTGCAGGGGGTCTTACCTGTTCCCTTACATTTAATAATCATTTTATAAACTAATTAAAAAAAATTTAATAACTTACAATATTCTAACTTATTAATGACAGCGTATATCATCTGTATATCGTTATTGCAATACTGGCCTCTGCAATACTGATATCGCAGAAGGCCATATGTACATAAGTGTTATATATAGTAGGGTGCAACCCAGGGGGAACTTTAAGATGCTTTATTAATTTTTTGGTTTGGGAACATTAAAAAGATATTAATGATACCACTTTTTATCTAATTATGGTTAGTTATTATATGCAGTATACAGTTATATGCACAAACCCCATTTCTGAAAAAAGCTGGGATATTTTCTAAAAAGCCATAAAATCAAAAATCTGTGATGTTAACTTACATGAACCTATATTAACTGACAAAAGAACAACTAAAACATTTAAGTAGTTTTATTGACCAACTTAATTGTATTTTGTAAATACACAAATTTAGAATTTTATGTGTAACGTCTTGTCTCGTCATGTCTTGTCGTGCCATGTTCATTGTTTGTTTTGGTTTCCCATGTGTTCCTTGTCCACAACTTGTGTTTATGTTTTGCTTTAGCCCTGCCTTATCTCCTCCTTTGTTCAGGTGTTCTTTGTCTTGTCTCTATATATAGTCTCTAGTGGTTGGTTTAGCCCTTGTCGGTTCTTTGTATTATACTGTTGTGTCTCTGTTGCATCTACCCTGTTCATCTCGTTCATGTCCCTGGCGTTTATATCTGTGAGTTCTTTGTATGTTTTGTTATTTTTCTAGTTGTTTTTTTTGTCTTAGTGTTAATTTGTATATTTAAATAAATCTAAGTAAAACCTTAGTATGCTTGCACATACTTCCTGCAAAGCCCCAAAATGTTACATTATGTTAGCAAAACATTACCAGGGAGGGTCTCTGAAAAAAAATATAACAAAACAGTAAAATAATTGGCAGCAGGGTGCTAATTAATAATAAAACTCTTTTTTGGAATGATGGTAAATGATGGTAAAATTCTGTAAAATGCCATTTAATTGGTTTGAAATACTTTTACTGTAAAAATATTTAAAACATAGGGGGAAATGAAACATGATATTATTTATTAATTTGATCTTTTCCTGTTCCCTGGTGCCATATGACAAACTAGCAGCATAAAAAATTCTTTTTGGTTTCACATAGACTTGTACAGTCTCAGTGTGCTTGAGATAGAGGCGTCCTCTAGTGACCTGGTTAGCCATGCTTCAGCATTTCCTGGATCATATGGGTGCTAAGTGCTTTGCTCAAGGGCACACTGCTGGCAGGTAGATGACGTCTACTTCAGATGGTGTTGGGATTTAGATCCTTAACCTTGTCTGAACTTTACAGGGGCAAATCAGTGTTTTAGCTTTCGAATCTTTACATCCAGATGCTCTTAAAGGGACACCACCATCACAACCACCACCCCAACCCCCCCATTCCACACATCCCAAATTTAGTTGATCAGCCAGGAGTGTCCATTCTTTGCTCCTTAGTTATGCACTAAGTCTACAAAGCAAATATAGCTAAACATACTGGAAGCTCCTATCCCACCATTTAGCACTGTGTGAGTGGAATATCTGCATCATCACACTTGCCTCAAAAAGCATCAACTAATTTAAAATAGATGTGTGTGTTGTGACACTGTGTGAGATACACTTAGCTTATAAACAGTAAATCTAACACAGATGAACAGTATGTTGCACTCATGCGAAGCTAAACACAAATAAACAAATGGCTGTCACAAAATGTAGGTGAGAAAATACAACACAGATCAGCAGCGTCATTACAGCCCTGCTTTTCTGAGTGTGTTGCAATGACCACATTCCTATTCACAAAATACAATCAAGATAATACAGTAAAATCATTAAAGTCTTTGGTGTTTGTATACTGGGCAAATTGATGGCATTTATCATTCAGTTGAAAGTAAAAGTGACTATTTGTCATTGTGAACACACTAAAGCACCACAACAAAATATGACCTCTGCAATAAATTCATCACACATGGAGCAGTCGGCAGCTATCAACAGCTCCTGGGGAGTAGTGTAACAGGATGGTACCTTGCTCAAGGAAACCTCAATAATGCCAAGGCCAGGACTTGAACCTATGACCTTCAGTTTACAAGGGCAATGTCCTAACCACTAGGCCACCATTGTTTTTCTGAGCGTATTGGTGGTATCATGAGTACTTCGAATGCAGTGCAATATGTGAGATTAGGCTGTTTAGTACAATATGATATTTTGGGACAGTTTTTGTGGCCAATTCACAATAACTATTTTAGGTTTGGCCATGACAATTGTGTGAAATGAATCTTCTGAAAATCTGATAGTGACAGCCCTAATCTCACACCTTGCACTGCATTAAAATCACTGTTTATACCCACAATACACTCAGAAAAGCATATTCTGATGTAATTTATTATAATATTGCCCAGTCCTAGTCAGACAAAGGTCTTTATATTCAGATATCAGATTTTAAATTTTATTTTTTTTTGTAAAACTAAAAATGTCTTATATGAGCAAAACACATAACTGATCAGCTCATAAACAAGCTTCATTTCTGCTCTAAAAATCTTTTATAAGGTTTTTATTTATTCATTTTTTTTTCCTGACCTGAGGCTATTTGCCCCAAGAGTCTGTTCCATTTGGTTGAGTGTGCGAGTTGTTTTTTTGAACAAGGTTCCGCTCTAGTGAACTGATCCCTGGTCTCCCTGAAACCGGTGGTCAGGGGTTCACTTCAAGTGGTGTGATCCGCATCATGAATGAAGCTCTCACGTAGATGCGTGTCCAATGCCATAATAAGGTCAATGTGACACGCTATTTCTTCTGTCAAGTTTTTTAACAATAGGGAAAGAGATATAGTGGTGAACAGGTGCGGGGGCTTCCACTATGGAGGCCTTGTGACAGCCCGATGAACAAACATCTTTAAAAAACAAGATTAAATCTAAGCTTAGACTAAAGAGACACCACACTGCTGTTTCACCATCAGCACGACAATTTAGGCTAAGATTAGGCTTCATCTGTGACCCTGATACTTATTCCCCCAAAATGTATCACAGTATTTTCAGGTCCTTTGTATGGAACCAGCTTTAGTCATTATCTCCAGCAACCTCTTATACCACCTTTTCACTCATTCTCAGTTCTATCCTCAGTTTGCTGAATCCAACAAAGACAGTTTGCCATTCCAGGTTTGCTAAGTTTAGTTTACAACATTTAGTTTGTCCTCACATCATTTATGAGCTTACTGGTCCTTCCACATTTTCTTTAACCTTTATGTCATACTGTTGTCTAACTGAGCACAAAAAATCTAAGAAAAAACAATGCAAAGTAAAAAAAAAAAACCTGCACAAATACTGTACAGCTCAAAAAATGAAATGCTTTGGTGTACATAGCAAGTGGCAAAAAAAGACATGGTGCAGGACTCCCCGACACACATGGCTGTATACAGCTGTCAAAATGTTGTGGTTCCCAGGCCAAATGATGTGTTAATGTTAATTTGAGGATAAGTATGCATCCTCTCTAGAGAACACTCTTCTGCATAAGTCAATGTTGAATTTACATACTGGTTAAAAAAGACATTAAATTATGACACATTTTAATGTGTTAAACTGTGATAATAGCAATAAACTTGTGGGTAACAAGTAGAAATGGTGCACTTAAATTTGCAAGAAATGCTGTGGAGTATGTGTCCTTATTTTCAGTTCAGAATGAACAAAACAGGTCAATTTTACTTCAGACTCTCACATATGACTGTGAAAAGCTGAAAAACATTGTGTCACTTTAAGTGTATGCAAGAGGCTCTCAACAAAGTAGTTCCTGCTCTACTGTTACTAAAAGATATTTTGTGGGTTTTTAAGAATGATTTAAGCTATTTACGCTGATGTTTAACTTGGGGGCGGAGCTATTGGTGGCATGCCATTTTGGGCCTATAATGATATCCACAGCATCTCATCTATATCCATATAAATCAATGCACATTCATTTTTACACCAGTGCACCTCCCACATCGGCTTCTAACTCAAACTCTTGACAACCAAGTACATAAAGGTGGTATATTTGGGCTGTGTATGGCTCCACCACCGGAGCACAGCAATAGGTTAATATACATGTTGCTTTACAGCTCAAGGTGAAACGTTCAACTGAAATGATGGAGGTGATGGAGGCATAGAAAAGACAGTCACGGTTGGTGAAACTTTACAGACCATGACTCACGCTACCTAATATAGGTGCATTACAGAAACAGTTCTTTCATTCTCATCCCATAGCCCTATAGATCATTATTCGGTGTCATCTACAGTACATTAAAGTATAGTTCATGAAGTCAAGGACAGTCAGCTTTAAGTAGTATAAGGATATCACCCAGTACAATCCAATTACTGCCTCTTCCTCATCTTACCAGAGAGGGTAACTAATTCTACTTCATATTGCCCTTTCATTAATCAACATTCTGTTAGAAGAATATTTAATGTAAGGTCGTTAATTGAATTACTACAACACAGCGTAAACAATCAATTCTGTGCCTATGAGTTACATGGCATTTATGCAGAGGATTGCAAATTAATTTAGCAAAGTGTGGGGTGGGGAGCTTCTGGTACTTATCCCATTCTGCTACAGGAAGTTGGCGTGCCATCACGTCTTCCTTGGCTGTGCTCCATTCTGAGATTAGTCTCACATCTCTCTCACTCGCTCTTCTCCTCTCTCTCTCTCTGAGCCCCTACTTAGTAAAGTTCACAAATACAGAAAGCACCACACCACACACGGAGCACAACAAGCACCCACTGCTGTCAGGCTTGATTCTCAATGCTGCTTTTAAGCAGGGATTGGTGATAATTCTATAAACGAGTAACTTGTCTTATTTACTTAATCTGGTATTTGAATAAGGCATGTGCAGGTTGGAATTAATTATGCATTATCTTATTTGTGAGTAAAGTAATAGTTTGTAGCATCCCTTAGCAATGCGTCCCTCAGATTCAGTCGTTTTTGTGTTTTTGTCTGTCAATGTACTCTTAAAATAGTACCCAGTATTCATTTGTGCAAACACTTTATAGAACCATTGGAAACCCCCAACAAAGCCTAAAGGCCATTTCACAAGCATGTTAACATGGAACCTGTTCTAGGTCAACTCATAACACTGCACTTGTGCTTTTAAAGAAAATTTCAATATGTAAAGGTAATCTGGCCCAACTTTAAATCAATTTCTATCACAGCACAATCTAAAGTACCCTCTCCTATAGCCTGAATATGCGCTACGCAAGCCGCACAACTGGAAAATGAAAAGATCCAAATCGTGTGGTGAAGGCTGCTCAGTGAATCATGAGTGTAGACCACCCAAAATTGAACATCATCTATGCTAGTCAACTCAAGAGGAAGGCTAGAAGCATCAGAGACATAACACACCCAGGGCATCATCTGTTTGACCCACTATCCTCTGGAAAAAGGTTCGGAATGATCAGATCAGAAACAAACAGACTGGGAAAGAGCTTTTCCCCATAGCTATGGTCTCCACCAGCCCTCTTCAAAACCTTCACCCCAGCATTCATCCAGTCTAAAAGAACTGTAATGCCAACACAAAACATATAATACACACATGGACTTTTATGGACACACACACTGCACTATATTTCACATTAGCTATAGTTATTAGTTTTTTTTGTACTATTTTTTATTTTTGTATTGCTGCACATGGAAGGACGTCACCAGAATCTCATTGTAGCAAAATGTAATGACAAATAAAAGCTCTTTAACTGACTTTTCTTATCACATCAGCACAATAAAACATATTTAAAAATGTACCCTGGATGTAAAAAAAGTCAAACAATCTTTCTGAACATATTAAGAAACACTAGCTTGGCCATGGTAGTGATGTAACTGAATATTGAAAGCTAACACTGGTACACACTCTGGATAACAGACAGCTCTAACTTCCATTTGTTCATAGCTATATTACTATTGTTCAGTTGAGCCACGGAAGTGCTGGTTCTAGATGAACATGCTGGCACAAAAAGGCCATACTTTCCTCTCCGCTCTCCATTCTATTAGCTATAAATAATTCCCTTGGCGGGTGATGGGCCATGTGCTCCATAGGCAGCATGTTGGAAAGAGTGAGAAAGAGGCCAGTGGATGATGGACACACCATTAACGGGGTAATGTGGCTTTATCAGTCTATTAACACCCAATCGTCTCAGTTTAAAAGTCATACAGCTGGCACTTCGGAGAAGGCTGGCCTATTTGTAGTGTGGTACATTGAGCGTGATTGAAGAACAGCATAGAGAGACTGAAAGTGCCAATAGTTAGGCTCCATAGGCACAAGATCATTTTAAAGCGGTAATGCACAAAAAGAATCATGAATTGGAATTGAAGACTAATTATTAGGATGACATCTGCATAATGATAATTTCCCTTTACTGGTTTCAATTCATGATCAGTGATTATGAGCAGCAATCAGCTTACATTAATGGTACAGTGCTATCATCAGTGCTTTCCCATTTTTAAAGAGAAAGTTCTTCTTAACTTTTATCTGGGATGATAAGCCAAATTGAAACAGTGATGAATCAGGACAGGATTATCAACAAATATCTATATTTACATTATTTAAACCCACAGATACTAGAGCTCAAAGTATATGAATGACTAAATCCAAACTGGCCATTTTCCATTTGGGCTCAGGTCTGGTTAAAGAATAACTACAGATTAAAGTAATTATAAATTAAGCTATTAAACTATTATGAGATATGGACTGTGATACAATTGGCAGAAGAAGACAACACTTCATTGCAAAACTTTGAAAGATTTCAATAATTCATGACAAAACTGTTGCCATGCAATCAATGAATTAACCAATAAATAAGTTAATGATTAGATAGTTGCAATTAGAATTATCTATACTTAACTAATAAATAATGTATGATTGTAGTTATTTATATACATGACATGTACATTTATTTATTATTGTCACTTCTCACCCTCCATAGATCTTAGATAGAGGTCTAGTCTCTTCACTGCCCTCTGGTGGAGCATAGATTTCAAACCGATACTTTTTATTAAATAAGATTTTTTTAGAGAGAAGCTGTTTTGCAGATCAAAAAATTCTCATTTACTAACCCATTTCTTAGACTCTGAACACTGCATTAGCATCTTCCACCAACCTGCATCACAGGTTAATTGAAACTCTAATTTTCTTTTACAGTAAGAGGAGCATGCAGTTTTTATTTATTTATTTATTTTTTACTTTTTACTCTTACCTCCACAGGGAGCTCTCTGTGACACTCCCCAAGTTGAAGTCGTACAGCTTGGTCAGCATGAGAATTACCTGGAAAAAACAACACCATATGGTTAGCCCATAATATCCGTACCGCATGGCACATGGTAACGCGTGATTAATATATTTGCATAACTAAGAGACGTGACAGATGATTATCTTGAACATGCTAATCACATAATAACTCCATAACTCCCTGTGTACATTATGCAGTTCACAGCAGCAAAACACGATTCATTCTTTTACAAGTTGGAAGGATGAATTAAGTCTAACAGGAAAAATATATAGTGCATATTACTTAATTTAATATGGTGGTCACCAATGAAAATTAAAAAAATCTGATGATATTTTTGATGATTAATCTGAAGCAATGCAACAAGAATTTGTTTTAAAAATTAAAAAAAGTAAAAGATAAAAACATATAAAGAAAACCACATATCTCTGAAATGAAACTTTACAGAAAGCAAATAATTTAATATTTCACTGTAAAGTACCAATATTTTAAAATAATTTATTTATATTATAGAATGTTGATACAATGTATAGGGTAAATGATATTCAAATGATGTTTAAATCTAATTAAATTTTTTCTCCAAAATATAATGGCCTTTTTGCACCCACTGACTAGGTCTCCCCCATCCCACGACACTACTAATGCTGGGAGGTTGCAAGCTAGTATGTGCTCTAAACAAGTCATGTACAGCACACAGTGCTTCACACTATCACTAAAGCAACATTATAGGACAGCTCAGCATACTAAGAGAACACATACCATCAATTCTGTTATACCAGCTAGCCTTGTGCAATCCAGCATCATGCTGAGTTATCAGGGGAGAGTCATCCTTTATTGGTCATAATAATAATAATATGGCTGCACCACTCGTGAGCCCAAGATGCGAGTGTGTTCAGCTAAAACTGACAGACAAATCTCAACTAATTACTGCTGATTAATCAAGAAAGTACGTTTAAGCATTGTTTGTTAAAGAACTGAACAATTCGGCTCAATCTTCCAATCATGACAGCGCCAATCAGTCCCAACAAACACACCCTCAAAAAGAGCACGAACACGCCTGCTTGGTAGACCACGGTTCCTCACTCCAGAGTGTTACTGCACACAACAGCATCTTGTTGTGGTCTTACACAGCAGTCTCCTTGTGTGACAAGCTAATTATGCCTCCCTTCATTATTTAATCATATCATGCTGAATCTGGATACCACTCTGTAAATATTCTTTAGAGCATGCTTAGGGTGCACAAGACTTTCCTAAGTAGGTCGATCGCGGTCCTTGGGGAAACCGAGAGCGCACAAGAGAGAGAACATCGTATTTTGCCTTGAGCGAAAAGGAGTAGTACACACGGAAACTTGCAATCTATTTACTCTAAGGAGGGCTTGTATGCGTTTCAAACTCGGAGCCTTCTGTAGAAGAGCTGAGCTTTCATGAAGAAAGAGAGAAAGAGACGCTGCTGAAATGCTCTAGTAATGCTGGTTGTAATGCATTGTCTAAGAGTAGTGGACAGTCATGAAATGTGCATAATTTCATACTTTAAGTCATTTTTGGGAAATATCAGTACTATCTTCCATGCTATATACTACATGCACTCAAATAAAAACAAAAATACGTCATGGATTTTTTTTTCAACAAGCAAACATTTAACACCCTTTGACAGTATCTCACAGGACTTTATTTTGATACTTAGATTTGAAAGCAGCTACTTTTTCTTTCATTCTTACCAAGGAAGGATTTGGATGGCTTGTAACAGCAGCAGGACAATAAAGAGATCAGGCAGATTGTACATTATAT
>JBBPDA010000081.1:29195934-29198434 GCA_037974385.1 Arnoldichthys spilopterus
TGATGGGTTAAATGCAGAGGTCACATTTCGTTGTGGTGCTTGAGTGTGTTCACAATGACAAATACTCACTTTCACTTCAACAAAAGATAAAACAGTTTCTTTCTCTAATAAAGACGGAATTTGTAGGTAAGTGCTACAGGTGTGTATTATTAGAAATAACATGTGATTTGATGACAGGCACAGGCCCAAGGAGTGCATCATAGTTCATAAAACATAACCTGAAGTGTTCTTTTGCTTTCATACAACAGTTCTGCAAAATAAAGACAAAAGTAAAGCAAAGAGGCCTCAAACATTGTATAAATATGCTGTGCTTCCACCAAAAAAGAGAGTAGCCAATAGTGTTACAGATAGAGCCATAAACCTGTCAAAAAAACAACAACAAAAAAGTTTTGTTTCAGAGAGTCTGTAAAACATTTCACAGTCCATCTTGTTTGCCGTATGGTATTCTGTTTGTTTCTGGCAAACTCCAGTTTATTTAGTCGTTCTACCAAAGTGGCTGCAGACTGAAAAGCTTGCTTAAGGGCAATGACAGGTTTGTAATCTGATGTAGATGACTTACTCAGAATGGGATGCAGGGTGAAGTCTTAAAAAGTTACAGAACTGTTATTTATGAGCTACAGTAGTAGAATCTCACCAAGGGTAGGCATCTCTTCCTTCACTCTACACCATTTATGTAAGATATTCACTGCTGAGATTTCATTAGAAGAAATCGGATCAGCAAGAATTCCAGAGATAATTCACATCTAGCTCCGTAGCTTATTCATAGCAACCTGCTCCTGGTGCCTCTGGCATTGTAAAGCACATCTCCAGGTGAGCAGTGTGACTTTGTGCAGGTAAGCAACAGCAGGCGGCAGTGTGTCAGCAGCTACAAGGTGTAAACAGATGCACCTGGCTAGTGGAATCGCATTTCCACATAACGCCTGTCATCGCGCTCATTATGCATCGACATCTGCAGCCTGCAGCCTGCGGCCTGAACAAGGCTCCTAACAGACCTGTGGCTTCATTTAAAGAGAGAGAGAGATGAGGGCTGAGCACTAGCTGCTGGTAAGGGTTGTCCTTTTGTGCTGATCTACTAACAGCTGCCATCAGTGCACTGTAAAGGGGTAATGAGGAAAAATTCTGCAGGACTAGCATCAGATCAGTAAAACAGAGAGGAAGAAAGAAGAACAAAGAAAAGACGGACAGACAGACAGAGGTTGCTTTTAAACAGAGTTGGCTGTTTTTGAAATCTGAGCAAGACCAATTGTGAAAAGGAGGCTTATAATGATGATGCTGAATCAAATCAGCAGAGCAGTAAGACTGCAAGCAATGATACTAGGGCAGAGAGACCGAAAGAACGACAAATAAAAAAAAAAACAGATGGAAAGACAAACAGTCTGACAAACAGGCAGTTTGGACATCCGTGGGTGCAACCCAGGTGCAGAACAAATCTAGGATCAGGGGCTTCTTAAATCAAATTGCTAATCTATTCTCAGATGGATGTAGAAAGTGCATTCTGCCAAAGACTATCATGAATACCAAATCAGCACCGCAATATAGCACTTTATGTAAGCCTGAAATTTGTGTTAATTAGGTGATTAGTGGAGTCAGATATGCTAGAGAAGGAAAATAACACTGAGTGGTAAAATAGGGCAGAATTTGACAAACACTTTGCATGGGTTATAGCTGTGGGCAGTGGTAACCTAATGGTTACATACTTGCCCATGTGATTCCTAGGTTGCAGGTTCAAGTCCCAGTCCAGGTACCACTGAGGTACCCTTGAGATACCATCCTGCTACACTGGTGCTGTTGATAACGTCCCACTGCTCTACATGTGGATGGGTTACATGCAGAGGTTACATTTTTATGTGGTGCACTTTGTGAGATGGAGTACGTTCACACTGACAAATAGTCACTTTCAATTCACTTCACTTATCCTGACTTTACCAATAACTAGGAAAGTCCACTACACATAAAATAACAGATCTCAGATATCAGATCTGTACAACAAAAGGCAACATCATGGCACATCAAGTTACTTTGCCTCCTCTGCAGGGCATTGAATGTGAATCTAATCTGGGCCTTTTGTCCCCTTGGAATTATAAGGTTCTGTCTCCGTTCGGAACAGTTTTAAGATATTGAGCTTTAAAGTCTTCGAATTCCAAATATCAAAACTGATACAATCCTTTTGGTTTCTAGATAAAAAAACTCTTCAGTGTCAGCTTCAGTGAACCAGTGTTTCAGCTATTTCTGCACAAGGTTCTTCTATGTGCACATTACCTACTGCTGTGAATATGACTAATCCTGATTCCAAAAGCATCACACTATACTATCTCAATTACTGTAAAAACATACAAACGATATAATGAATATGGGTTCATTTAAGAAGTGACAGTGATAAATAATGAATGATGAAAGAGAAGGTAATGTAGACAATTATCTACAGAATTTAGTTTATATTAGTATTATCATTTTTATTTTTTGTATTATTAATAATCAATCATGTCCTGATTAAATACAT
>JBBPDA010000081.1:29203434-29207300 GCA_037974385.1 Arnoldichthys spilopterus
TGAGGTGTTTTGTAATGGATGGACCTGGCTGACACGTTAAAGATGTTTCATTGATAATGCTAGGCCTACCCGTGCATCCAAGGAAAAGGCTTGTGCAGCTTTCACTTCAACATTTTTTTTTGTCCATTGCATCCAGTATCTACATCCAAAATAAACCACACTGGTGATCAGCTTTCCATTACCGTTAGCATTAGTGATAGTGTCAGCGTTAGCGGTCAAAAACCGTTTGACCTTCTGGGTCAAAACACCTGATAACAACATTGAAGGTGACTACATTTATACCTGCACAGCCAACTAGACACGTGCTACCTAGTATACATAAAAATTACAAATGAAAAACAGTACAACATTTGGCTCATAACAGTAACATATTCATTACTGGCCAATGCTAGTTAACATTACACTTGCTCTAATGGCAGCAGATGCCTTAGATGGTTAAAATGCCTAAAGCTAAAGGTCTAAAGAGACTGGGTATGCAAAGCTGGACAAGTATGGTTAGGGCAACTAGGCCAACCATTAAGCGATAACCCAGTTATTTTTTTTTTTAATGACAAAAGTAAGTTACATGTGCTTGAAAATGTTAAAATAAAAGCAGTCACTGCCATTTTTCCCGCAGTCTCCTCTATTACCAAATTATTTATTAAATATGTAACATTATTTATAAATTGCTGTAGTATAAATATTGTGGTTGGATATATATATTTTTTGTAATCTATATAATATTTTTTTTTATTACATATTAGTATTAACCCTTTTTATTTATTGAAATCAATTGTAAATTTAAGTGTTTTGTATTATGGGTTGGACACTAAATAATGCCTCAGTAGTGCAAAAGCACATTTCCAGAATATATGTTCATGTATATGGAGTCACACAGAACTGTGGAAATTTCTGTACTGCAGCCAGATCAGAAAGATGATGTGTGTGTGGGAGGATAAGTAGAATGGGAGGGCGGAAGGGGGGCATTAAGTGAAGTGAAAGTGACTATTTGTCATTGTGAACACACTTAAGCACTACAAAGAAATGTGACCTCTCCTTTTAACCCATCACACGTGCACACGTGGAGCAGCTGGCAGCTATCAGCAGCGCCAAGGGAGCAGTGTAGTGGAACAGTACCTTGCTCAAGGGTACCTCAGTGGTGCCTGGGCTAGGACTTGAACTTGCGACCTTCAGGTCCCAAGGGCAATGTCCTAACCACTAGGCCTCCACTAACTGATTTCACGGTTTAAATATCACAGTATATTTTGACACCCTTAATACACATACTGCTACATGTGCTTTGTCAAATGTTGATGCTGAATAAGATGATGATAAAATAATCTAAAATGACTTTGAATGACATTTTTTTTTTGCATTAATTTACTTTGAGTTAAAAAGTTAAGAATTATTTTGTCATTTCAGAATTGGTAAGTGGTAGCTTTCAAAAGCTGTAAAAGCAGTTTAGGAACCTAAAAGGATGGCAGAAAACCCACCACGGAACTGGCTGAATTCCACCCAGCAAAAGCCAAAGTTGCTCCCGACGGTGAAACCAATTAGCTGCAATTTCAGTAAAAACAGCATCGGTCTCTCATGTGCATTTGTTCTGCTAGGATTTTTTGCCAGCACACTCTTCTGGCTCAGACGCTCTGATGCTTGTTCTTGGCTTTAAAAAAGGTGTGTTTGAAGGCCCCAAAACACACACACACTTTAGCATCAGACAACACTGTAAACAAAAATAGAAAGCTGAACCACATGCAAAGTTTATAGGCTCTGCAAAGCAAATGTAGGCTGTTGCTACTTGCGTAAACTAGCTAAAATGCCATTTGGAATTAACATTTTTTTTTGCATTGCATTGCATTTATTGTGAATGTGATGTATGTAAACTGTGATCTTTGGAGCTCCATCCAATACTTTTAGAGTGGCATTTGTAATCCAAACTTAATCCAACAGTATCTGATCTTACCAATGCTTTTGTGTCTGAACACAATCAAATACTTTACAGCTTTTACTTCAACATCCATTTTTTCTATTGCATCCAGTATTCACATTCAAAATAAACAACACTGGTGATCAGCTTTCCATTAGCGTTAGTGATAGTGATAGAGTCAGTGTTAGCGGTCACAAATTGTTTGACCTTCTGGGTCACCACACCTGACAAAAACATTGAAGATGACTACATGTATACCTGCACAGTCAACTAGACATGTGCTACCTAGTGTACACAAAAAATTACAAATGAAAAACAGTACAACATTTGGCTCATAACAGTAACAGATTCATTACTGGCCAATGCAAGTTAACAATAACACTTGCTCTAATGGCAGCAGATGCCTTAGATGGTTAAAATGCCTAAAGTGGATATAGCCATATCAACAAAATGCTGTTTCACTGTCTTGGTGTACATCACACATGCACTCAACCACTTGTGAGAATATGGTGAAGGATGAGTCATCTGTGTAGATCAGTGTCACTAGTTTTTACATCACTCTCAAATATGCATGAATCTCTATAGAGGGGTAAAAACTCTGCAGCCTAACTACGTACCCCCCTGTATTTAAGATCTTGCGACAGTCTTGCGAGTTCTTGCTGGCAGATCATGTCTTTCGCTAACATTCTCAGTTACCTGAGGATTGGCTGCTCTTCTGATTTTCCTCACATATCACATTGCTGGACGAGCATGACTCACTGAATGAGAGCTATCTACCACAGTTTCCTACCAATGTCTTTCCAACAGATCTACATGCATGATCTAAATGTCACTTTAGTCACTGTTCTTACTAATATACTAGGAAGTATAAGAGTATTTGTGAATGAAGCTTCATCTGCAAATGGATAATGAACTCTCTTTTAAATGCCATCTTAATATCTGAATACATATTTCCTCGATTTTGAATTATGTACAACCCAATTTCAAAAAGGTTGGAAAGCGTAAATAAAAACAAAATGCAATGATCTGCAAATCTTATAAACCAATATTTTATTTACAGTAGAACACAGAAAACATATCAAATGTTTAAACTGAGTAAATGTACCATTTAAAAAAAAGGCCATTTTGAAATTGATGGAAGAAACATGTGTCGAACAGTTGGGATAGGGCCATGTTTTCCAACGCATAGCATCCCCTCTTCTTTTAACAACAGTCCGGAAAAGTCAAGGAACTGAGTAGACTAGCTGCTGGACTTTTGTGAGTGGAATGTTATTCCACTCTTGTCCGATATATATTTCTAGTTGCTTAACAGTCCTGGGTCTTCTTTGCCATATTCTTATGTTTCATGATGCACCAAATGGTCAAGTGCTAGACTGCCAAAGCCATGCTGTTGTAATAGATGCAGTGTGTGTGCTGAAATATGCAAGGCCTTCCCTGAATAAATGTCTGGATGGGCGTTTTTTTGTCTAAAACCTGCATATACTAAATCTGACATAAAATGTGACCAGATCTCCAGTTATAACAACGGTTAAAGAAAATAAATCAAATCAAATAACTTTTGTACTTATTTAAACATTAAATGACTTTGTTGGCAACTCCTTAATGAACAGTTTTCTTAAGAGGAAAACTGGGGTCAGGAGGTTCAATCAACTCGATGAAAATATTCAGTGTCTTCACTATCAAAGTCTGCTCTTTACTACTTACATTTGTGAGTGCACGCTTTGTCTCGATCAAAGAAGACTTCTGAAGACCTCAGTAAAAGAGTTGTCTCATTGAGCTGGGAGAGGTTATAAAAGAATTTTTAAGGAGTTTGGACTTCATCTATCCACAGTCAGGCACACAGAGTGCAAAACAGAGCATAGAGTGTATATATATATATATATATATATATATAGAGAGAGAGAGAGAGAGAGAGAGAGAGAGAGAGAGAAAGAGAGAGCGAGAGACTCACAAACCCGTC
>JBBPDA010000081.1:29207400-29233410 GCA_037974385.1 Arnoldichthys spilopterus
GAGAGAGAGAGAGAGAGAGAGAGAGAGAGAGAGAGAGAGAGAGAGAGAGAGAGAGAGAGAGAGCGAGAGAGAGAGAGTGCAAAAATCACTTCATGAGCAAGGCATGGAATATTCCTGGAGATCACAAAGAACCCAAGGGTAACGTCTAAGGATCTGCAGGCCTCTCTTGTACTGACTAATGTCTATAAAACCACCACCAGTAAAACACTGAATAAGGCCTGTGTGTATAGCAGGACAGCAGGGAGGAAGCCACCCTCAAGGAAGAACATTGTTTAAACTCTTAAAAGTTTCCTGGATGAGCCAAAAGTCTACTGAAAGAATTTTCTGTGGACTCATAAGGCAAAAAAGAACGTTATGGCCTAAATGAGAAATGTTATGTTTCACAAAAACAAAACACTGGATTCCAGCATAGGGATCAGATCCCAACTTTAAAACATAGTGGTGAAAGTATCATGGTTTGGAGTTGTTTTGCTGCCACTGGATAAGCTCACCATCATTTAATGGAGCTATGAATTCTGGATTGGATCAGGAAATTTTATAGAAGAATGTCAGGGTTCAATCTCATGAACTGATGCCTTGCAGCAAGACAACAATCCAACCCCCCAAAAAAACTCAGTCGCCCAAAGAATGGCTGAAGACCTTAATCTAAGTGTTGTGTCAGGACCTGAGGTGTGGAGTTCATGTAGGAAAGCCCACCAGCATCACTGAGCTGACACACTTCTATATAGAGGAATGGACCAACACTCCTCCAAGTCAATGTGCAGGACTGGTCAGAAGCTAAAGGACAAATTGTCGTGAAGTCACTGGGGCTTAAGAGAATAACACCAGGTTACTGAAAGCAGAGGTTCACACATCTCAGCCAACAAAGACATTTAATATTGGGTCACTTTGTTCAATAAATCAATGGAAACTACATAATGATTTGTCTACATAAGGGTTCTCGTTATCTATTGTTAGTACATACATGAAGAACTGCTCATAATAGATCGGGTCAGGTCAGATTTATGCAGAATTTAAGAGAATTCTAAAACATTTACAAACTTACAAACACATGCCCAAAACAGGTGCTCTACTGTCAAAAGAAAAATGTTTCTTTTGATGCTTATTCTTTCTCTTTAAATAGTGCCTCATCGATAAAAGTCATGCAATTTTCCCAGCTATTTCTTGACATGGTGTAGTGCTACTATTCATTAGTTGAAATCTTTCAAGGACTACAAATGAAGGATAAAAATATGTCATGTCTATATTTCTGTTTTAACAAGGAAACAAACCATCCTTCATAATGTTGAAAAGTTTGGCAAATCTGTCAAGAGAAAGACTTAGACATGGAGTAAACTCTGTGGATTAGCTCTAGTCACGTTTCAGTGGTTGATTATTCACGATAGAGAATGTGCATGTGTTTCAAAGTAAGACTGAATTTCTTCCAGGCTTGGCTTGATGGGGAAAGGAAAGGCACTTGTCAAATTGTCAGACATCAAGACTCCTGGCTTGATCTGCATCGTAAAGGATGAAAACACATCAGCGTATTGGTGATGCCCACATACCCTAGGTGAAACAAGAACATATGACACCGTTGAGAAGGCCTAAGTTGTGTTGCTGTGTAAGGATTTTCTACCCCACTGCCCCATCCCCCACCAGCCCCAATCTGCATTTTTTCGCCCAAAAACACTCACTCGTCAACTTTAAACTGGCAGTAATTGTTGTTTGCAGATTGCAGACAGGGGAAATAAATTAACGAGGGGGAAATGGCCTACTGTATGTTTATTTCTCTTTAGTTGCAGTGCCTAGTTCGTAGAAATCTGTCGGGGGAATTTGGCAAAGTGGCACACACACTGAAGAAGGCACATTATGCCTGATGGAACTACACTGGGGTCAGGACTCGGGTCAACCTATTAGCATGTCATAAAGACTGGCCCTAAGCTTGTTTCTATTTTGATCTAGAATTTATGTCAGTTCATAAAGTGAATTTAGCTTTCACCATTCTCATACTTCCCACACATGTTCTCTGTTTCAGTATTTCATTTTAAAAAGTGATGCTTCTGTTAAAGAAATTAGTAAGAAAAATATACATTACAATATTTAACTACTTCAATGTAAAAACAAGAGAATGATCGTGTTCTGGTAATTTTAATAATAAATAATTATAAAACAGAACAGTAAACTGATCTCTCATTAATAACTCATCCCTTTAAAAAGCTCTTTCGTAAGCCTAATGAACATTTTCCATATTTTATAACTACAAAGGAGCCTAAATGGCTTGTTGCTTGGCCATATAGTTCTAGGAAAGCATGCTAATTGTTACAGACATCTTAGATCCATGGGGTTCCATCTACAGGTCTAATTTACTTTTTAGCACACTGTTTTTCATCAGCTTTGTGTTGAGGATGCACTCCTTGCATCATTATTCCACCAAGAGATTATACTGGTTTGAGCAGCAACCTTGAAGAATATTTTACTTTTATCATTTAAAATTTACCTCCT
The DNA here is from genome assembly GCA_037974385.1 of Arnoldichthys spilopterus. Classification (NCBI taxonomy): domain Eukaryota; kingdom Metazoa; phylum Chordata; class Actinopteri; order Characiformes; family Lepidarchidae; genus Arnoldichthys; species Arnoldichthys spilopterus. Next base: position 29,209,882 of record JBBPDA010000081.1, read on the forward strand.
CACTAAGTACGTATGATGGACTGGAAAAACCTTGATGGACTCAAGGCATTTTGACAGCCAGACAGGAAGGCAATCTTTAACATTTTTTGACGGTGCATGTTGCTTTAGTGTATATAAGACTTTTTGTCTGATAAACCACATTTTGAGCTTCATAGCAGATAACCTTTGCAGTAATAAAACTACTAATCTGATGAAAAGCAACATGCATGCATTGTTCTTGTCAATGATGATGCAGGCTTATTATAATATTTTAATATAATACATATAGATGCAGCACTGCACAGTTATTTTGCCATCACAAAACATTGATAAAAAAATAATTTTGGCAGTAAGAATCGTGTTTAGAAGAAAGAACAATTTCTGAACTTTAGCTATTGTATGGGTGATTTTCCTCACTTGATTTTATTTAATAAAGGATTGATTATTTAAAGTAGTACTTGTTAGGTTGTTGGGGTGGTAACAAAAGACTATAGAATTTGTGTAAAAGTGAAAATAAGCTTATCCTCTACAGAAAACACACCAATATACATTTTAATACAGACATTTGCTAAATTTAACTAACTAACTAACTAACTAAATAAATAAACAGCAGCATGTGCAAATGTTCATTGTTATTTTTAAGGATGGACTATGACATTTGGATCATACTGGCATCTGCAGATATTTGCTGGAAAAATTTTCAGCATTGGCAAATATGTATGGTATATGAAACATTTTGGCAAAGACCCACAAATCTCTAATCAAAATGGTATTTGATGATGCGTTTACAGCAGTCTGTAAGAGCATGCTAAATACCATGCTAAATTTGAACTATTTTTATTTTGTTTATACAAATGTGCAAATTACACATTTTTCTTATTAAGGTAGGTGTCATCTCATTTTTTATTTTCATATGTACATGAAAAATATGGGATATCAGCATTGGTCTGCAAATTCCACATCAGTGCATGCCTGCTTTTTTTTCAATATGTTGAACTTAAAAATTGTGCACAAAAATTGGCAGAAATTGCCACATTTTACGTTGTAGAGTATGTAGAGGATGTGTACTTTTTTCCATATGTAATTGTGCAAAGTTGTGCATATGTAAATGCTAAGTTTCCTAACTTTTGACTTTACAGAGATGTCTACAGTGAGACTTTTGAACAGTGCTGTATATTTAGAAGATAATAACAAATGCAATATGTCTATTTAAAGAGAATTTTAAAGATAAAGAAATACAGACAAGTTATGTCAGGAGCTATTTAGCTAGCTCTCCATAATTTTAGTTAACCAAGTAGTGGTTAGACTTATGGCACTCAAGTGCTGACAACAGAGCCTTGTGTATATCGCTAAATGTAGAAATTGTTCTAAATTTAACATGGTTATTTGTCAGCAAGACATTTTTTACCACACTTCATGCTGTTTTGTTATCACTGCAGACTCCATGGATTGTTTGTACCATTGTAGAAGGCACAGTAATTCCAACTTCACTTAAGTTCCATTTTCCAGACTCTGTGGTCCTATCTAATAGAAGCCCTGTTTTGGTCAATAGTTCCACTAGGGCACAATACGAACTTCTATCCCTAGAAAGCAAAGCACTTCAATAGGCCTTGAGGCAAATGAACGGCCTACAATAGAAGTGTCACTGAATGAATAATCTACTGTTTATAAGCTAAATCCCACTGTGCAGTAGCTATCTGGGTAGAGCAACAGAAGGCTAACCCAACAGTCCTAATTTAGGTTGCAGTTCTAACTAGAAAAAAAGCTAATGTTCATTTGTGCTTATTTCTACTGCAACTTCTCAGCACTGTCCAGGCATTGTTCCTGTCTGAATCTGATAATGACCATAAGGTCACAATCACATGCTGTTGGTCAGTGTTCTTTAAGGACTGACATAATCCAGAATATTCCAAACTATTTATGATAAACATATTGCCCAGCTCTATGTATAACCATCAACACATTATTGCTAAAAAGGGTATTATCCTACATCAATAAGCCATAACATTAAATCCACCAGCATGATTGTCTAGGTCCCCCTCATGGCAATGAAAAAGCTTTGATTGCGATGCACTATGTGTTCTGACACCTCTCTTTTAAAGCCAGTGTGCTACAGTAGCCTTCATTCCCCAATAAACTTTGGGACCCCATGACCCTGTTGTCAGTTCACCAGTTGTTCTGACTTGGATTACTTTTGGTAGGTAATAACTACTGCCTACCAGAAACACTCCACAAGACCTGCCCTTTTGGAGATGCTCTGACTCATCTAGTCATCACTGTTGTCCCTCAGTTTCTTAATACGCCTGCCAATTTTTCATGTTTCCCAGAGCTAGGATGATTTGAGGAATATATGTAATCATGATGTTTTAAATATTATTTCAATTTTATTTAATTTAAAGGTGATTGTTTCTTTCAATTTGTTTTTTTCTGTTTCACCCTGGCCTTTTTTTCATAAAAAAAGCCTGTTTCTCGAACTTGAGAGCTACATGTTACGTGCCAGAACCCCAACTAACAAGCTCCAAATCATCATCATCATCATCATCATCATCATCATCATCATCATCATCATCATTATTATCATCATTAATACTATAAGTACTTTCTTACATTAAACTCCCCCAATTAAAACTTGTCAACAATGTTGGATATCATAGCATATCATTAAAACTGCAGCCCCTGCGGTTCAAACATTGTACTCTTTCAAACTGCGATTTCAATTTGAAATCAATGAACTGTTCAGCCCTCTGTCCAACCACTTCAACTTCAAGAACTCACTGTTTACTTGCCATCTAATATAGCTCACCTCTTGACAGTGGACACTGTAAAGAGATAATGTGATAATCAATGTTATCCATTTCCTATACAAGTAGGCCTTATTTCCCAGATAGGGATTACGCTTAATTCTGGACTGCACAACATGGTGAACTTCATTGTTGTTTTAATTTCATAAACTCATGATAAAAATTGTAATGACTGTAAAATTAAATGTTCAAGATCGCTCAAGGCCTATAATTTACTTTCCTAAATGTATTTGTGTGGTACAACAGCTGAAAAGACACTATTTTTCAGCAAGTTGCTTGAAAGGGAATCCATGTAGAACCACTGAACCCTTACAGTTCTGCTCTGCACTGCATCCTGACACTGAGACAGTTATACAGTAGCAGATTCTGAATGTCCACAGGACTGTACTGCTTATACGTGTGCTAGCAAGAATACAGTATGTATGCATTTTGTAACAGGGAGAAAAAGTGACTAAAAATGAGAATTGAGTTATGTTTGTGTGTGTGTGTGAGTGTGTGTGTGTGGGGGGGGGGGTGAAGAGAAAGAAAGAGAGAGAGAAAGAATGGCTATGCATGCACATATGCATTCACACGCACAGTCTTTCCCTCGCTCTCTCGCCGTTTGGCAGCAGGCGCTCCAAATGAATGATGTGTCTGAAAACACCGTTTATTCAAGTAATAAATCATCGTTTAGCTCGTAGCCATACGGCAGAGATAACACTTGACACAATTATTGAAATGGGATGCATGGCCACTCTCCCTAGCCCGATAAGACTCCGCATAATGCCACGCTAAGGTGGAGGTGCTCCTGCACAACACACTGCTGAGTTCCAACAATGGAGCTAAAACTTCTAAAGTAGGTTACACTGCTCGGGTTAAATATAGTAAATCATTTTCCGACTGCCTGAACGTTATTCCGGAGCCCACACACCTTGACTTTACAAACAAGGAGAAAGAATATGCTTAGAATATACTGAGAAACAAAACCGTGCACACACATTCCGAGCACGACTTTACAGGCTTTTACAGATTGCAGTGCGCCAGTAAGGTTGTAACATTAAAAGATTCATCAGAATTCTTTGATTTCTCACAATCAGGACTGTAATTGTGGGCACAGTTGGTGGTAGCCTCGTCCTCCACTGCCAGAAGTCACTCAACAAGAAGGTTTAACTTCCTGGTTTTAGTGTCGCCCTCAACTAAAACTACTGGTAACCTCTATAGTGACATATTTGAGATGGTTCTTCACAGTTGTCATTTAAATTTTGCTTTGAACATTCTTCTCGTCATTCAAAAATTTGCTTCTACGTGTGATTTTAGGCATCTTTTTTTTTATTATTATTTTCGACTTTAATAGTGGTGAGAAAAGTGATGACAGATATCTACACTAAATCATGTATCATCGTCATTTTTTGTACATTTTTCTTTATAGTAATAATTACAGCAATCAATTTAAATAGCCTTGTGTGATGTAGGGTTGACTTAAAATTTTGTCAGAATGGAAATATGTACTAAACATATAACAAATGAACAAGTGCTGGACAGCATTCTGAATGCTGAATATAGATTTGCTATATATAGATAACGTGTCTCGTCCCACGTGTTCCTGTCCGTGTTTGTTTTCATTTTACACGTGTTCCCTGTCCTCTGTGCGTTCTATGTGTAGCCACGCCCTAGTCCCGCCTTTCACCTGTGCCTTGTTTCCTGTTAGCTGTTCCTTGTTTCATGTCCTTATTTAGTCTCTTGTATTTGGTTTAGTCCTTGTCAGTAATTGTAGTCTTCTGTGTCGTTTTTTTTCCATGTCGCGAGTTCATTAGCTTCTAGTCATTTGTAAGTGTACTCCTATAGCCCTTCATTGTGTTTTCCTCGGCCTCATTTGTTTTTCAGTTTGTTTCATAGTGTTTGTCGTTTGTTTTTAAAATTCTTTGAGCTCTGCAATTACTTCCTGAACACCCCACCTTTGTGACAGAATTACCGACAACGACTGAACCAAACACAAGAGACTAAATAAGGACTTGAAACAAGGCACAGGTGGAAGGCGAGAATAGGGCGTGGCTACACACAAAATGCACACGAGGACAGGGAACACGTGGATAATGAAAACAAACACTGAATGGAACATGTGGGATAAGACACGTTACACATATCAACATATGAGCGAAAACTATTCAAATGATTTGGCCTGTTCTATTTAAGCTTTTTTTTAATTTACTTACTTGTTCACTTACTTGCTTATTTACTTGCTTTCTTACTTACTACTACTTACTTAAAGTGCTAATTAGTCGATAAATCTCCAAACAGAAATGGCATCAGCACAAATGGCCTATAGTCTATGTGAAATGTATGCTTTCAAGAAAGGTTGTTGGATATAACTGCTTTTTAATTTTAATTTATATGTGGTTGTGAAGTTTGCAGACACAAGTTCCAACATTTCATCTAAAATCAAGTGCATTTATAGGGAGTGTAACCTCCTCTGGGAAGGCTTTACACTACATATTACTATTAGATATTGAATTATTAATGTGATGATTAGAATCAGCAAGAGGTCAGATGAGGCTACATGTTCAGGGTCACAAATCCCACTTCTCATCATCCCAATGGTACCTGATGGAGCCCCATTACTCCATCCAGATCCATTGCTCCACAGCACAGTCCTGGATGGCTTTATACTCCCTAGCAGGTGATGACAGACAGCTCCAGAGCATCCCAGTGTTCTCTGAAAGTGATGGTTTGTTTGAACAAACACATACAATCCTAGATTTACCTTATGGACATGATTTGGGTGCATCAGGGAAATCACAGGGATCGCCCATGTGGCTTGCCAGTATATTAGCTTAGAAGGAGCAGCAGATAAAAAAAAACACTAACAACTACATGAGTATGGGAACTGCAATCAGTGGGGGTCTTAACCCTGCCTCAGCTCTCCAGTAATGAGATGATAAAATGAAACCCAAGAGACTTGGAGCAGGCTTTCCCCCCTTTTGTACACAGACGGATATATTATCACAGGCTCAACTGCCATGAAAACAAGCAGAGGAATAAAATTACCTGGCTGTGGACTGGGAGTGACTTACTAAAATGGAGGCAATGAGTGTTAGGTCAACACTGAGGTGATGATAAGCAAATGAGCAGCCATGCCTTGCTGAAGCTCATGATTGCCTAATTGCATGATGACTCTGGTGTCTGTCAAGGCTTTATCTTTGTGCAAGAACAGTCATGGCTAATATCTTGCAGTCTGCAGGGGCATTAACTTGATTATTGAACTGCTGGTCCAAGCTTTTTGCTAGTACTGGTTATATCAATAAAGGAGGGGAAAAGTCAGCTTGATCAAGAAGGGGCCATAGTTACACAGAAAGAGGGAAGTGCAATGCAGGGGAGTCACAGTAAGACCTAAAGTGCATTAGCGATCCACAAGGGGCATTAGGAGCCCTGTAGTGCCTAAAGAGTCCAGTAGTCATGGCCTCCCTAAGGTCTTTATTTGACCCTAAATAACAGTTTTACAGTATGATACCCCCCAACCATAAGAATACACTAGAGGATCAAGTGGCTTAGACGTAGAACTAGAGCAAAGAATGCTATAAAACCATAGCTACTGGCATGAAAAACACACTGAAAGACCTCCCTGCATTTCAGGTCCCAGTGTGAACATTGTTACACTTTTTTGCAACATGATTTACAGGTAGATAGCATGATTTAATATATTTTAAACATTATCCAACATAATGGACCAACATGTTGACTCTAGTAATGCAATGGCTATAAATGCAAACCAATTCCCAAAATAATCACATAGTTATTTAAAACAGTTTCAAATTGTAGATTCAGATCACTGTTAAATGTGCTCAAGCCATAAGATTCTAAATCTTGGTCTGAAATGTCAAGCAGACCACATTTCAGTACACAGGGGGTGTAAATGAATAAAACAACAAAAGCGTTTATTGTAGTATTATTAAAATATTGTGAAGGTGGTCAAAGCTGCAACTCACGAGCAACAAAAATGTTTGGTTACCAGCAACAGCACAAATGGTGCATAAAAATAAAAGATAGAACTCTAAACATCCCCAAATTATTAAGCAGACACTTCTTAGCAATTGGTAGATGTTCTCAATGAGGCCTGACACAAGTGATAATGCAAGAAACATTGTTAAGTCAAATCACTGAATATCACCTCATTTATTTTTTTGACTTTTAAAGACAGGTTTTTATTTTACATATCTTGCATTAAGCTGATGTTTCATTTAAAAAAATGAAGCTGAATTGTGAACCAAAAAATGTCTATACCCCTAACTGGAATGTAATATTAAAAATATAAATAAATATATAATATTAATAGGTAATCTTCATATGAAGGGGAGAGTTCTTTTTTCTCTACGAGATCCTAGTTATACCACTGATACTGCAGGAAGACTTTGCCCAGAGCATAAAGAAAAGAAACACCTGGTCCTTATGAAAATCATTGTTAAGGGCTAAACTCAAAAATCAACACTTTTCCCACAATACATTCATTAATATTACTTCAGAGTAATCTCTCACCCACAGCTTCGTTAAAGGAAAATCACTATGCAGACGACTAGCTCAGCGGCCTTCGTTGTCTAGCCTCTTCAGCCAGAACAAACATTTACTGACTGGGCTCCACTGTTTTATGGCGATAACTCCAAAATTTCTCAAGAGGGCAAGCATAGGCAAAATGATATGAGTGGCACACATAAAATGGTCATTGCTTCTGAGGTAACACTGACCTTGTATGAGGTTGAGCAATATTTCTCATGAATATTTCCAGTATGAAATCATGAAGCTTGGTATTGATTAAGGTGGAGCAACTGTAAGATCTAAAAAGAATCCAATCATTAGCTTGTATAACTAAGTCTTACTTAGCTACTTACTATAGCTTGCTCGTCTCTGGCATATTTCAGGAGACTAGATCTAATAAGTGTTATTACAACATTACAACTTTTGATCATTTTCAAAATCTTAAAAAAAGATCATATTTAGGCTTTAAAATTAACCCAAATTTTAAGTATTTTTGTTACAAAATATATCTATTTGGAGAAAAGTCAGCTGAAGTGTGCTGTATGCTTGTATAGATGATGCAGTTAAAGCCGTTCTGTTCAAACATAGCTCTTGAATCATGTAGCTGTGCAAATAATGATAATTAGCATCTTATTTCTTATCATCAGGATTTTAGTTTGTGGCAGCAGAAACTATGGCAACGTTCCTCTTCTTTTTTACAGGAAGATCAGTGTTTATATTAAAGTGTCTTACTTGTCATTGTGAACACACTCAGTCACACACACAAAGTGCTCCACAATGAAACGTGACCTCTGCATTTAACCCATCACACATGCACAAGTGGGGCAGCTATCAACAACGCCCAGGGAGCAGTTTAGCATGACGGTACCTTAACTAGGCCTAGACTTGAACCTGTGACCTACTGTTCACAAGGGCAAGGCCCTAACCATTAGGACACCACTGCCTATATAGGTATTCTGGCTGATTCACCCAAACGTCATGATTACATATAAACCAATTTTAGAATTTGTACTTTGCAATTTTTTTGTCATCTGATAAAACTCCTCCCACATGATTTATCCAGCATCACTGTTTTTCTAGCTTTAATAGTGGTGTAAAAAGTAGTTCAGCTGTGATGACTAAACCAGCTTTTATTATATGTATACCTATTCCCCCCTGATAAGTCACTGTCCATTATAAAGACCTTTGCTCTTGAAATGTGGTGTAGTACAGTGTATTGTAGTTTGCACTACAAATGTATTGCCATTATTGCTTCATATTGACTCTAATTACCTTAATTTAATGACTAATACCAATATAACGAGATTAAACACTCAGGTATTAAAATTAATTAGGCCAGTTTAAATGGTTATGGCATATTCAATAAGCTAATATACATACATTCATATGTAATTTGTGTAGACTCTTAGAATGATATCAAAACAATGTTAAAGTGGCAGTTGTGAGTTTCCAGTCACGTTTAGCCACATTAGCATTGTTAGCTTAAATTACCCATGTAATGCTGATTTGCAGGATGACTATTAGAGAAAATTCTGGTCGTGTTCATGCCGAGAAGGCCGATAGTGCCACACGTGTTTGCCATTGCCATTAAGACAAACATCTATTAGACGCCTTTAGTAGGAAATGAGCTGTGTTGTGTTTGGACCCCACTGTTTCGATGCCATGCTTGATTGATTACTGCTTCCCCTCTTCCTCCACCCGCTCCCATTTTAATGGCGCTCTTCACACCATCCAATTACTCTGCAGCAAATTATTTAGGCTTCTTCTGATGACTGAGAGCCACTGGAAAATTTCTGTACTGGATCCTGTCCAACTTAATGCATAAATTAATAGTCCAGCCGATAGGAGGAAGAGTTATTCACCGCGCAGGCACGTTACAGTGGCCAGTGCGGCCCAGCACAGGGGGAAATAGAGAGGCAATAAAAACAGGTTTATTGGTAAACCATAAACCTTTTGTTCTATAATCCACCTGTGTGCTTATGGGTTATTGTCACTTCACAGCAGATGGGGAAATGGTGCTGGGCTGGAAGACGAGAAAGAATTCTGGATGGTCAGCAGAAAGCAAGGAATGAGAGAAAGAGAGAGAGAGAGAGAGAGAGAGAGAGAGAGAGAGAGAGAGAGAAAGAGAAAAAGAGAGAGGGAGAGAGTTCCTAAGGGAGGAGGGAGGATATAGAAAGAGGAATTAAGCATTGACAGATGCATAACTGATTTTAAGTTTTTATTTATCCAGTTATCGACAGTGTCTTGAAGCAGAATTACAACAGCAGTGAGACATTGACCTCTTTTTTGCACACTGTGTTTTCACAAAGACAAAGTCGGCCAATTCCAATGCAGGGCAATATCACCATATTTTCCACTCTTCTGATGATAACAATATGATAATACGATACCAATCCAATTTGTGGGCAGGTAAAGATATCAGATATTTATATATAATAATTATATAATTAGATAAACAGATAATATAAACAGATTTTTCAAAGTTAAATATTTATTTATTTAATTTTAAAACTGAGTTAAAATGAATGTATTTTAGCACAGTATTCCAGCAACACCTAAAAATTCTGCATTTCCAGCGCGCAAGCAGTGCATTATTAAATACCAGGTTTAAATATCGGATATCAATATGATTCACTGTGCAATCCTAATTATACTCCTTTTACTAAACTGATATTAACAGTAGAAATAACAAAACAACAACATATATGATGATAATAACGATGATTATTACTATTATTATTATTTTAATTACAATAGCTAATATAAAACACTACAATTTGGAATATCCCTTTCTGGGATTAGATGTTTGTCGTTCTCTCGTACAACCTCTCCTTCTGTTTTTTTTCTGCCCCACTCAACCATGATTATGTTTTGTAGCTGCTCTAAAATAATATTTAATTGTTTGCTGCGTTTGATAAAAGGCAGCTTGCTACTCCAAGTTTGCCAAGTTTAGCATCCGGCCCTATTTTACAAGATGATTTGTCCTTCTTGGTCTTACATAGCAGAAAACATCTGTTTTTAGTGAAATAGCCTTAACTATATTCCAATACAAGGCAATTCATCTATCCTGTACCCACACACAGTTCATTTAAACAGCTCCACCAGACAGGTGAACTTTGTAATTTACAAATGTAAATGTGTAGTTTATCTGGTTCTCCGCTTCATTTGTCAGCAGTGGTCAGGAGTCTCACCAGACCACGAGTGAAACGGTGTTATTTGGGTGGACAGACCATCCTCAGCTTAGCGATGGCACTGAAGTTCACCAATATCCTTCTAAGTTTCTTCTTACATTTATTCCTGAGAAACTTCCTAAAAAGTCAAATTCATACCAGATGTGCACAAACTTGTTAGCAATCAAATATACACAATGTAAATCCTGAGTGCGTAAAGACTTCTTACAAATAGGCAAATCCTAAATAACTTTGGTAAATGGCAGAATCGAAAACTGCATAAGTGTATATTGAAAAGAGATTTCTCTGAGAAGCTCTGTTGGTAAATGAAGGCTAATACTGAGTATAGATGCTATGAACTGTCATGAAAAACAAGGAAATCCCATTAAATGCCCATCTCTTGTAAGCATACACCACATCACAATTAGACATGTTTTTACTAGTACAGAACTCCTTAAAGAGAAAAAATCCTATGCATACCATTTTCCCACCTGGTCAATCTCTCTAAGTAAATCTAATTTTAAATATTCAAGGCTGATGAATGAACAGACATGGCAATTATAGGCCAATAAGTATTCTGCCAATACCTCCTAAGATTACAGAAAAAGTGGTTACACAGTAACTTGTGGATTTTCTAAATACAGGGCATGCCTGACTTCATCTAATGCAGTTCAGGTTCAGAAAACACCACTCAACAGAGGCTGCAAATTACATCCAAGCTGGACAGAGGTGGAGTTGGAGAAGCAGTTTTTCTAGATTTACAGAAGGCATTTAACACTGTAAATCTTTATGTCCTTCTGTCCAACCTTCATATTTAAGTTTTCTGTGAATACTATTTAATACTATGAAACTGACAGAAAGCAATGTATATGGGCTGTAAAAAAGTTCTAATCATCACTTGATTGCTCTACTGGTATCCCACAAAGATCTGTTCTAGGACCACTGCTCTTTAGCGTATATGTTAATGACCTACCTACTGTATGCCCTGAGGTAATGACCTAAATGTATATGATACTGTTATACATGTTACATGCCAGACCAAGACACCAAGTAGTGCACGAGTTAACAGCAGCCATGTCTAGACTTTCTTACTGACTTACACAGTCTTGTGTTACTTGAGGTCTTTCGTAAGGACAAATACATGCATTTCTCAATCAGGAAGGACAAATTCATACTCCATTACAGATAAAGGTATTGAGTAAAAGGCTTTAACCTTTGAAAAGCAAGTAAAAACATAATTAAATATACAAACATAGTCTTGGACAAAAAGCAAACCGGGTATCATCACAGTCATATCATCTGTAAGTAGAACGTTTTAACTTTTGAAAATTTTGTCAACAGTTTAGTGTACAGAAATGTTAAGGATCTAACATCTGTTAAAAATTAAAAAGTTTTGTTCTGTGTTCAGATGACATCAGGCAAACAAAGCAACCACAAAAGGCATCTGGGTAGTGCAACTGTCAGAGTCAGAGTCTGGCTGATCAACATTTTCCATTAAAGCTACAAATACTTTCGAATTTCTAGCCGTATCAGACAAATTTCACATTTAACCTGTTTCAAATTACAACTGACATTATGGCTGAAACCTAACAAATCAATTTCATTATGATACTAAGCATAGTGCACAATTTACGTGCTGTGTTTCAGAATGTTTATGTACTGGAGACTAATTCTAAAATTGTACTGTAATTTATTTTATTTATCTATTTATTATTTTGGAAAATTGTTCTATCCTTGTTACACCTGCCCAGGGACTACAGATGAAATGTAGCTCTCTGGCATATTCTGGGATAGTTCCAAACGGTCTACTGTCCATATAGGCACATTATTAAATTCATTAAATTAAATAAATAAGATTAAATTGCTACAACTGCCCCCTTTCTACAAACTGCTGACACAATAATTCTTCAAGAACAGACTCACCTAGACACACAATGCCTCTTACAAGTCCCAGCCTTACAACCCTGACAGCAGACACATATGTACACTGTTCCTGGTTTCCTAGGATCACCATGTGAACTGTAATTACGTACATGTATCCTGTGATGGTGCTCATTTATGATAAACAGGGGGTGTGCAAGCACCTGAGATCCTCCAGCGAGCTCGACCACAGCGCAGTTCATTTCCTGTGTTTTGCCTTATCAGCACTTAGAATTAAGATGCCTCATCAATTCCACCTCTTGCATATTTACTGCAAGTAATTAAGGACAAGCATACTGGCCTGGCTCAGGATAAAGAAATTGTTACAGACACTGGACCCACTTTAAAAACTGCCTGAGGATATCTTGGCAAGTGTAGCTTTTTTGGATTAAGAGAACATGCCTTTATTGCTGATCTGAGAGTGGTTATTCCACCTGCTTTTACAGTTATTAAAGGGATATTTGCTCAGATGTGCTATTCTTGCTAATAATAAATGAAAGCAAGTTGAGGCCAATTAGCATTATGCAAATGCTACTGTGCTAGCCAGTCTCAGTTTGCATTTGTTCATTGTTAGCCACGAGCATGTGCACGCACTCTTAAGCTGTGGCTTAGCAAAAGAGGTCCTAGATTAAAGCTGAAAGGTGCAAACGCATTTCTAGCATGCTTAAAACGTTACTTGGTCTCACTTTGCCCTCAGGGCTCCATTAACAATAGCAATTTTTTTATATGGATTTCGGAGCTGTTCAAACTGTATGTGATGGGAAAAAATGATGCACTCGGGATTTGAAGTCAGTCCAAGTGTTTGCAATGTGGTAAATCTAAGATCTTTACTAATCTAGTTTAACCCTTAAATGTCACTGGAACCACAATAACAACAGGGCGGTGTAATTCTATATTAATCCTTTCTCATTTGTGGCTTACAGTTACAAGAGAAAATTTTGTCTAAAGTGCAGATTCTAAAGGTTTGATGCCATATCTGTGTTCTTAAATAGACAAGGCTTATTTTGTTAGGAATTAAATTGAATGAAGTTATTGTTGTGCTCTCAATCTTGTTTGAAATGACAAACGTTCGATACATTTTCCCATAATACTGTCAATCCTAGACATTAAAATAATTGAACACAATTCTGACATTTAGCAGTGAACATAAAAAACAGAATGGACATAAAATTTTTATTCAAATGTGATATATTGCATCACTTGCTTAATGTTTAATTGTTCATTTACCTAATTATTAGGTGTAGGGCACAATATTTAAATATTCAATTGTATTTTTTTTTTAATCTTATTATGCGACTACTGTGTTTAAATTTTCCCCTTGTTTGTACTGGCTTTAGTACCAGAATGTACTGTAAATGCACCAAAAAGCTGTTTGCCAACCTCCACTGCACAACAAAAAGAAGTCATTAAGAAGTATCCAGTTAATACCGATTTGTAGTGTAGCTTGAAATGCCCATCAAAGTTAATTACTACAGCTGAAATTCATCCACATTATTGATAATAATAACAACCAAAACCTTAAAATGTCTCTGTTATTGATTTTTCATTGTACCTTTTTGAAAACTCTGTTAATAACAACCTGAAGAGGATGGCAGCTAATATATCATACCTACATGAGTATACTGCAAAAAAAAAAAACACTTATGACTGAAAGCTTTTCCCTCTGTGCTGGTGTTCTAAAAGACAAACCAAACTACAAAATACAGTTTGTCTAACAGAATAAAGATACAATGATTTTTATTATGGATGAGGGTCTCATTCTCATCTCACATTAATAACCTTAACCGAACATCCAGGTCTCTTCTATACAACATCAGGAAAATCCGTCCCTTCCTCACCACCAACGGTACTCGGATTCTTTTCCAGTCATTTGTCATTTCAAGACTGGACTTTTGCAACTCTCCTCAGGCTGATCTTCCTTTGAAGGCCATAAGACCTTTACAGCTAATTTAAAATGCAGCAGCATTTCTGGTCTTCAATACACCTAAATTCTTACACACCCCACTGCTGAGAACCCTTCACTGGCTTCCTGTGGCCCCCACATCAGATTCAAAATGCTGATGCTTGCTTACAAAGCCAAAAATGGTCCAGCCCCTGTAATGATCAAACCTTTCAGCTCGCCCTCATAGAGCACCATCCTCAGCCCGACTAGACTTCCCCCATCTCAAAAATCGAAGACGGACATCAAGGCTCTTCTCAGATTTGGCTCCTAAGTGGTAGAATGAACTTTCCCTAACAGTCAGAACTGCAGAGACCCTCACTGTCTTCAAATGGCATCTTAAGACCCACCACTTTACAGAGGTGTTGGGACTCAAACCCGCGACCTTCAGGTCCCCGGGTTGCAACGTCCTAACCACTAGGCCACCACTTAGGACAGCTCTTTATGTTTACAGCCACATTTTGGTTGATGATTTGCTATTTTCTTCTCATGAATAATCGTCTATTAAAGTGATCACCCATATATAGCTATAGTAGTTACATTTGAACAGTAAACAAAACCCAAAAGAATTGAAACTCTTGACTGAGGCTTGATCGAAAGTTCGGCGGGGAAACATTCTGACACAGGCTCTTCTCCACCTTCTACTTCTGCGCATAAACTGCGAAGCAACCACAGCCACCTCTGTCGTCTTCGCTCTCTAAGCGCCTCCAGCCTCGACACATCACACAATGACGTGCCTACTCCTGCTGTTCCCTCTTGTTTAGCACACGCAGAACCCAGCTGCAGTATCGGATATGTGTGTGTGTGTGTGTGTGTGTCGCTTAGTTTCATCTTTTGCTCCAATCACTCTCCCGTCCCGGTGCCCAATGGCAGCCTGTGTGTCGGGATTTTGTACAGACATTCAGAAATAGATAGCACTGCTGCGTCCATCAGCAACCCAGCACATCAGCCCTGTCGGCTGCAATACACAAAAAAAAAAGTACAAGTACCTAAAGTGCTCGAACATACGATTTTAGGGGGGTAAAAGGACTGGTAAATAATTTTGAAAACACATTGGGCTTCTACAAACAGAACAAAAGAATATTTACAGTTTAAAATGTATTTATAGAAATGAATCGAACCATTAAAGCTTCTTTCTACTCATTTAATCTATTTTGTACAAATTCTGTGATACAATTTCTGTGAACCCGGCAGAAGAAGAATGACATAACTCTTTTCTATTAGAAATTTTTAAATGATCTTTGCTGATATATTGATTTGAGCCGGGCAGGACTAAATCCAGCGTATATGATGTTGAATCTGTCAAAGAACCAAAGTTAGTCATTTATTCCAGCTACAAGGGAACTGGGAGATGCTTTGAGGAAGCTCTGTTGGCCAAGTCCTTCTGACCTAAGGCCACACTAGTTAGTCATACTAAACATGTAAAATAGTCTGTCGTTCAGCTTTAGTAACAGGGTTAAAGATTCAAGTGACATCAGCTCCCGAATGTCGTTTGAGGGGTGTTATTTTGTTCTGTGACTATCCAACCAATAAAACTTTGGTCGACCAATACTCTTCCTATTCAGTCAACTATTGTAGACAGCCCTACTTAACTGTAATTAATATTTATATATTTCTTTAAAAAATAACATTGATAAATGCTTATTTGGAGACATACCTCTACTATTAGAACATTTATCAGACTATTTATACTAAGTAGACAGTTTCTTTTTCCATTCATTGAAAGCTTCTTTAGGGAACCAGAAGTGGTTCTATGGCATCAGTCGACGCAACCCTTTTTAGCACCTTTCTTTTAAAGAGTGGAGGAGTCCCCACAAGCGATGGGAAAATGATGCCCCAACCACAAGAAGCTATTCTTCTCATTACTCTGAATGGAGATGTGCTCTTTTCTTAGTGTCACACTGGGCTAACAGACCTGTTCTGGAGTCTGAACAATGAGCTCTCCTGTACAGAGGCAGGTGATGGTTCTATAACAGTGTGTAAGAACACAGAGCTATATGGTTTGTTCTGTGGTTGACTGGTAGAGAAAAAAAAATAGTAATAATAATAATAATAATAATAATAATAATAATAATAGGTTACATGTATATAGTGTGTTTTACATTGAGACATTTTTTTAAAAGCATTGGGAATTGTTGTTTTTTTACTTTACATTAGTGAGCCATTGTAATGGATAAAGATTTCTTCGCTTTTTGATGTAGTATGTAAGCATTGCTGACATTTTAAAACGTTTCATTCACTCCCCTACTCTGCACAGTTCAAACAGTATATGGAAACTAAGCTGGAAAAATGAAAAGCCATATACATAGGCACATATTCAAGCTACAGCACTGTAACCACCCATTCAGTCTTTGTAAAATGATCACTGAAAAATAAACGGGTTTGATACAAAAAAACAAATATCATACATGAACCTCATGAAAATGAAGAATATACGCCATTCAACAGTGAAGCCCTGTCTGTCGGTCATAGTCAAACGTTGGTTTAAAAAAGTACTTTAGAAAAGGAAGCCTGGGTGACTGTAGAACTGAGCCGAGACTTGCAGAGATACACACAGTGAATCATCTACATGAGCTGCGTTTCTTATGCACATAAAGGCAATAAAAAGAAATCCTTAACAAAATGTTTGCCCACAATATGGCAGCAGTGAACCAAGGCTGCTACATATCTGTTGTTGATTCAATGCTGATAAATACCAAACTGTGTAAGCATGAACAAATATTATTTATGATGTGTTGCAATGTCCTACCAGCACTGTGGATAAGGTGATAAGGGAAAAAAGTAATATTCAGTATGATATTAGAAAAAAAGAGTAAAAAAAGAGGCTGCAGAGCATTTAATATACAAAGGTTTTCAGTACATGCGCTACTGCAATCCACATGTTAAGGTTTCATTGACTTTTTAGTAAGACACAGTGAGAACAGTGCAAGCTAAAGCTAGCATACTGGAAATACCTTTTTAAAGATCGGTACCATTTTACAACACGAATTTACTTTATTTATGAATATTTAAAAAGAGTTTTTAGTTATTAACTAGGCCGTGAACACCTTTAAAATCAATTAAAAGTAATCATAAGCATAGACGGTCATTTGGTTTTAGGGGGTGATTGATAGTGGTGAACACTATGGCAATGACTAACAACGAAAGCTACCGGTCTGCAAATGTAATCACTGATTAGTCTCAACGTGAACATTAGTAGAGCCTCAGAGTTAGTAGAAGCTCAGTTAGGAGTTGTTACCAGTGTCCTTATTGTAAAAGATGTCTATGGACATAACACAAAAAGGGCAAAAGTGTTGTTATAGTTCATGAATATGAATATGTGATGTATCTGACAGGTGTAATTCTGAGTGATGGAAAAAAAATCACATAAGATCTGACCTTCAAAAGCATCGATAAATGTGGACTCACTATTATTTGTTATACCTGCTTATTAATGCTTTGTAAGGGTTTATGTCTCACTCTGTGCAGTTGTAGCATAAGCAATTTTCTCCGCAATCTGATTCTGATGTCCTATTTACTAACCATTAATAAACACATGTGAAACCATTTCTAAACAATTTATAAGTGCAGTCTCATGGCAAAGGGGTACCTAAAGATGGTTAAAACCAAAAAATTATGAGGTACTTTCAGACCAGAGGAAATTTTTCATAGTTCTTAGAACCACTGGAGGTAGCAGTGATGACAATTACAGTTCACAGAATGACGTTTTGAGGTAATTTTTAAGCTCCTACTTTTTTAGTACTAAGGTACTTTCTCACAGTAGAAAAAACCTATGTGACAAAAGTGAATGGGGATTCCTGCTGAGGAAACAATACAGTATTGACATAACTCCAATCTTGGCATCCTTCATCTTATCCTATGTGGACGCTGTACCATCCTTCAGTGACACACCTTACAGCACTTCAACGTTCCTACTGGTGGTGAGTGGTGAGAAAGCAAATATAGGTGCAGGTGTGTAGTTCTCAGGGAAGCTCCACAGTGGGTAGTTCCTCCCAAAAAGTCCTTAAATTGTTTGATCTAAAAGTGCCTATGGTATGATTGTTCAAGTGTTCTCTTCTTTAATGCAGATGTTTATTGATGTTACAGTCAGGCTTTCCTCAGTTACTTCTCTTCAACTAAGGAAACTATAAAATGTGGTTCAAAATGAAATATTTGGATTCATAATTTGGTCTGTTTGAAAGGTCTTTTTTCCAAGCAGGGCTAAAAAGTTTGTGCAGAAATGGTCTTAGCTTTGTGTAAAAAAAATAGCAACACCTTCAGAGGATGCAATTCCCAACCTACACCACTCAACCTTGAGTGAGCTTTCCACCATATCACTCTCTGAAATAGACTTTCCATTTCCATCAAAATACGGCCTTAATGAGCAGAATTATTTAGCTCAAAGTGGGAAAAAGAAGGCTTTACTTTTAACCACCTGTCATGTTGTGCCCAAAAATAGCAGTCAGGGACCAATTAGCGAACATCCAAAGCTCAAAGATATGAAAAAGAAAGATTCTCTTGTAAATGAGGACATTAGGAAAGCTCTCACATGTTCTTTAGATCTTGATTTGGTTTTCTGTTGTTGCCTTCATCTCGCATTGCACTAACACTGGCTTTATTTTGTATTCCTCATACTTATTTCAGAAATCCAAAAAATTTTAAGTCACACCGTATGCCTTCAATCACGTACACGTTCAATTTTGAAGAGAGTTTCGGCATCTGCATGCAAATCCATCCATGAGCTGCATGTTGGAACGCTGCAGTTAAGGCTTCATCCAATATTTGACTTGGTGAAAGTGATTGAAAGCCTTGCCCTGGCTCTGTGTCAGTGGACTGGCAATTGGGGGGGATTTCCCCCTGGGGTTTTTATCAGGATAATGCTTCTTTTGAGCTCCTGCCATGCTCATCAATACAGATAATGTCTCTTTGAGCATCTGTGCTGACTATTACAATGAGCACCAACTCAGATGAAGTTCCCTCCCATCTTGGCATTAAAAGCAGCCTTGAGTCATAGTATGCAATCGCTGTTTTCTTGAGCTGCAGTGATTGCAGTGTTTATGTATGGGTGAGAGAGGCACTGTTAACCTTCTGGAATTGAATGTATCAGCTACATGGTGGTATACTCTTATAAGTAAAAGTTTTAAAATGGCTTGGTTTGAAGGTCCCCTTCTAAAAAGAACAACTTTGATAGGCACAGAAACTTCCTATCTCGCACTTGCAAAAAAGGTTTCTCCAGGAACAATCCACATAGGGCAGGATTCCCCAACCCTGGTCCTGGCTGCCCTTTTTTACTGCACATTTTAGTGTCCTCTCTGATTAACCACACCAACTTAAGTTTAATAAGGGGTTGATAATGAATTGGCGAGTCTGACGTACAATGAGCAGAGCATGGGGTCTTCAGGACCACAGCTCAGTAACACTGCCCTCTGTGAATTGTTCTTGGGCAAACCTCTTTTGCAAATGAGATATGAGAAAGAAGTTCTTGTACCTATCAAAGCTGTTCTTTTTAGAACAGGACCTCCAAGCAAACATTTTAAAACCTTTGCTTTTAAGAATGTACCACCGTATTGCTGATATATCCAATTCCACTATGTTAACGGTGCCTTTTTCACATATAGATGAACACTACTGTCATGTATTGAGGAAGCAGGAACCCAATGTGGGTTGAGAGTGGTCAGCATGCAAACAACGCTGAAGGGAAATCCGAAAATCGTGGTCAGGAATGCAGAGGTCGATCAGGAACAAACACTTTTGCAGAATGAGCTAACACATGGTCTATGAACACACCAATAATCAAATGCCAACAGAACTTTTCTTCAACGCTCAGTATACCATGCAAACTTCGCACCCCTCCCGTGTTCCAATGCTACCTAAATACCCCTCAAGAAATCAGTGATTACAGTGTACACCACATCTATTGGTGAAAGAGGCACTATCCTGCACATTTTACTGTTCCCCCTGCTTTACCACAACAACTTAAGCTCAATAAGGCATTGTTCATGAACTAGTGAGTTGGATATACAATGTTCAGCAGTGGGCTCCAGGACCATGGTTGAGTAATCATGCTTTAGGGAACCAAAACAGGTTTTTACATGGCATTGCTCCACAAAACCCTTTTGGGTTTTGTTAAGACACAGTATCTGAAAGTTTTTAAAAGGTGTATGCTCTCCATATTGGGGAATATACACTAAGTCACTGCATTAGGCACCTTTTACCTACACTCATTGTCCATTTAATCAGTCCTGGTTACCAAACAGGTGCACTTTGTAATTCACAATTATACATTGTAGTCCAACTGTTTCTCTGCATTATTTTTTACTCCCCCTGTTTATCCCTTAATCAATGTTCAGGCCTTTCACAAGACCACCAGAGAGCCTGTATTATATGGGCGATGGATCAATCTCAGCAATACACTGATATGGTAGTGACACACACACAAACATGTCAGTTTCGTTTATGTGTCGATGATGACCCACCATCCAAATACTATTTGCTCACTGGTGGTCTTGTGGGGCTCCTGACCATTCATGACATGAAGCTGATAAAATGGACAGTGAGGGAAGTTCCATCAGGCCTGTTGAATCAGTAGCACAGACCCTACAGTTCCCATCTTGGAATTTGAGAGCATCAGTGTTGTTCTGTTTGGGCATGAACCAACCAATGACAGAAGATTGGGCTGAGATGGACAAAAAGCATCTCCAGAGAGAGGACTGGTGGCGTTATTAAGGCATAGGGGTGTGTAACAAAGTATTAGAGAAGAAATGGTGAAAGTGACATTTTTTTATATCTAGGGAGATTATCATAAAGGTGCTGCAACCTATAAATCTATATTATGTTCACCTATAAACCTATACTATGTGATCCTTCAGGTCCAAAAGCTATTTCTTCCTGTCTTCTACTTCTCTCTCTCTCTCTCTCTCTCTCTCTCTCTCTCTTGACATTGACCATCACAATCTGTGCTATGATGGCAAATTTCTCTCCCCTGTGAAATCCATCTGATGGCCCGGCATCAGAAGCCATCCCACCTAGTATGGCTGGAAAATGCCCTCTCTAAGGCAGCGTTCTCATTATCCTGAACCAGCCTGACTAAAACAGAAGGTCAAGACTCAGCAGAACCGAGGGTTGCCTCCTGGCTTATGATTCCATTTAGATGCAATTTTCAGCTCCCTCCCTCCAAATTACAGTGCACACGTAGCCTTTCTGAAACATTATGTCTATACTCCTCATTCGTCCACTTCCACCAACCCCAGCCCAGTGCAGATAAGGTATGAGATATGATTTACCTAGTACAATTTCAAGATTAAGAAGGTTGTGAAAAAAAAGCGCACCAATTTTAAGATCAAATAACAGCTTTTGACATTTTCGGAAATCGTGACTGTGCAAAAGTAATTTACACAAAGTAATGAACAGTGATGTGTTAATTTATAAAGTTCAGAAAACATAAAACAGTTTTTGATTATATGTACTTGTGTGCGCAAGAACTAAGTGCACAACTCACCCTTACAAAAATAACAATAATAATAAAAAAGTATTTATATATTTTTTTTATTAAGTAGCGGAATCATAATTTCTAATACTGGATCAACTTCTAATTCTTTAAAGAACCTTTGTAAAAATGGTTCTGTATAGTTTGCACTATTATTAAGTCCTTATTTGGTACTATATACCACTACCAGTATGGAAATATTAGCAAAATGTGTGTAGGTACTCACCCATATATGCTGATCAGCCAAAATATTAAAACAAACAAAACAAAAAAAAAATTTAATATTGTGCTCTTCTATGGGATCAGACCAGACGGGCTAACCTTCACTCCCCACATACATTACTAAGCCTTGGGCACTCATGACTCTGTCTTCCATTCACCAGTTGTCCTCCTTTGGATCACTTTTTGTAGGTACCAAATACTGAATATACACAGTAAGTATGAGATGCAGTGGTTAGTACCTACCGAAAAGGCTCAAAGATATAGGAACTAGGTGACGCCTAACTTGTTTGGTTTGAACCCATAGAAGAGCTACCATAAACATTTAAATGTTGACTATAATAGAAAGGTGTCAGAAAGAAATCAGTGCACCATAATAAGAGCTGTTCTGGCTGCATGAAGGAGACCTACTCAGTATTTGGAAGGTGGTTGCCAGACTCTCAACTCTAAACCTAAACACCTTTTCTTTACTTTTTCACCTATTTGAAAAAAGAAAAAATGTAGCACAGCTAACCCATCAGTCAGGCTCCAATAGAGTAGAGTATTATACAATAAGTCAACATTCTATCAAATAGCTAGTCGTTGTACCTGTTTTATGGTGAACAAGCTTTCAGCTCTCAAAGAAAAACCAAACAAGTGAACATATCAATAACTTTAAAGTGACATCCCTAGAGCAACAAGAGTGTGAAAGTGGAGGCGGTAAAATTAAATAAACTGTGTTATGATCCGATAAGGAGTGAGGCTATTTGTGTATAAACATTATTGAACAGATGGGTTGTTTGCGCATATAGATCTCAAGAGAAGACCCTAAAATGTTTGCGCTGGGCCCTAAAACCTGATGCGCCGTCAGTAAAAAGCGAATTCAAAGTTCCCCAGAGCAATGAGAATGAAGAAGAAAGATTTTATAATGAAAGCTGAGTGTCTTTTCAGCTCGACAGCAGCACACCTGTTATCTGTATAAAGATCTGAACATGGGAAAACAGGGTAAAAAAGGAACCCAGGAAGGATATTTTGAAAATGTCTTTTTTTTCTTATGCAGAGAACAGACAAACTGGACTGGGAGCGAAGCTGTGGCGTATGGTAATGAAGATTCTATTTCCTGTAAATTGGTGATAAACAGTAAACGGCTAAAAGTTTCAAAACACACCCTTGAGTCTTCAGCCCATATGGTGCCTTTATGTGAATTAAGTTTTATTAATTTTTTAAATTGTAATCATTTTTTGTGATGTCACAAAGCGCATTTACACATACCTCTCTATTTAGCAGTGTAGCCGAAGATATAAGGAGTGTTTCAGCCTAAATGGCGTTTTGATTGAAAATACAAAGCAACCAACAGGAACAGAGGTCATTAACATACATCAGTCTTAAAAGGCACAGTAACAAAAACAGCCTTTTGTATTTTAAGGGATTAAAATAGGTTTTGATGTGTTAATGTAAAAATGAATTATTGTGTTCAATATACACATAATTATAATTGAGCCTAGCTAATTGAGTTTATAGAATATAAATATAAGTGATTTGCAATGTGTA
>JBBPDA010000081.1:29243403-29280392 GCA_037974385.1 Arnoldichthys spilopterus
CAGTTGTGTGTAATGGATCTAAAATATATGAAAGTCTAATGTTTATCAGTACATTACAGAAAATAATGAACTTTATCCTAATATGCAAATATTTTGAGAAGGACCTGTAATGTGGATGTTTTCCTGCAGAAATGTTTATGCAATGTTTCCTTAAACCAACACTAAAAACTATTCTGACAGTTCTATAAGAAATAGAAGAATGCTAAAGGAAGGTGATCATCCCAAAAGGGAAGCTCTCACTGCTTTTGCTAGGTGATCAAAAGGAAAAGTGGAAACACTACACATCAGTTTCACATTTCGTTATACCTATTTTAGATATACAAAGTCATATTTTCATAAAGTCACACCAAAGTAATATTTTACTACGAAGAAAAAGACCCCTTTAGGAAATCCTAGAAGATGAGACACTAGAAGACTACAGAAACAGATTGAAATTCAATAGAAATAGACTAATTTAACTCTGAACAAAAATGAGCACATACCACATGGAGCTGATCAATTAATCATTTTAATATCGAAATCGCAGTTTGAAAGAGTGCAATTTTTATATTGCAAGGGCTGCACATTTAATTATATGCTATATTATTAGCATTATTGGCAAGTTTTCCTTGAAGGAGATATATCATGTAATAATTCAGAGCTAATGAATTGTTGGTCTGGCACATTACATTAAGTACTCAAGCCTCAAATGTAAAACAAAAGAAAATAATCGCTTTGAAACTAAAATTGAAATACTGGTTAAAATAATTTGTGATTAAATATTTTTCCCATATCGTCCAGCCCTAATGCCACATATAAGCAGAACACTACAAAGCCAACATTAGTCTATTAGTTCTCCGATAACACTACTCCACAAGACTTTGTTCACCATGATGGCTGCAAAGACTCCTATAAATAACTCTATCTATAGCTATATCACACTGTGGCCCAACACAGTGGCAATATTCACCGCTAGAGTGTATGTGACAGACCTAAAGTATCCACCCGTATTTCACGTCAGTGCATTCATTTAGCTAACAAATTTCAGGTACAGCAAGAAAACAAGACCATACTCAACAGTCACCGATTCCTTGATCTATAGATGTTATAGAAATCAGACAGAGAAAAATCAGACAGATCCATGTACGACTAGGCTCAAGACATGAAAACATTTAGGAAATTTAACAGCGAGCCTTTCATTTGACACAGCAGAGAGGAACAAAAGAAGATAAAAGGCGCTGTATTGCCATTTGCATTAATCCATACTTATGGAAGAGAAAAGACACGCACAAAAAGCGAATGTAGAATGACTAAGCCAAAGTATTCATGCATTTTTTCAGTTGTTTCTGTTGTTTAAGATGAAGCACTGCCTTTGATTTGCATAACGCAAGTTAAGCAGCCTCTTCGCTTCTCAATGGCAGCCTTAGCCATGTTATTTCATTTAGACGTTAATGAATAACACACACACACACGCACATTGCAGATTTATTGCACCCCATATTACCATTCATGAATTAAACATCTCAAAGTATTTGAAAGCAGTTTTATAAATTTAAGGATTACAGCTTATGCTTCTACAAGAGATCCCATAAAACAAGCACTTAGTCCAGGCTTTACTGGCCAGTATGTGGGGGTGGCCCACTTGCTAATCCTCCTTGTTTGCTAACAATTGTGCAGTAACAATTGACACTTTT
Organism: Arnoldichthys spilopterus; assembly: GCA_037974385.1. Taxonomy (NCBI): domain Eukaryota; kingdom Metazoa; phylum Chordata; class Actinopteri; order Characiformes; family Lepidarchidae; genus Arnoldichthys; species Arnoldichthys spilopterus. The sequence continues at coordinate 29,245,077 of JBBPDA010000081.1, forward strand.
TATAGAAGCTAAGGGGGAAGCTGTGATGGTCTTACTAAATTGGACACTGCAAGTGCTACTGTCTTCTCGACAGGTGATTTTGAAACAATCAGTCAAAAATGGTCAGGGGTGCAATTAAAAAAATAAAAGCTGAGCTCCCGAGCGGCACAACAGTCTAAGCGTTGGCAAGCTTGATGGTTGGCTAGGAGACAGTATAACTCTCTCTTGGTGAGTAGGTTGACCCTCCCTCTCCCACTCAATGCAATGCTAGCCAATGTGGGCATAGCGGACAAAGCAGGGTTTGGTAGGGACTGTTGCTGCTTCACGTGTATTTTGCTGTCCAATGATGTTCTGTCCAGTGATATGAAGGAAGTGAGTGGTTGCTTGCTTAATTGTGATTAAGGAAGTCTTCGCTAGCAGGTGGAATTAGACTAAATTAGAAAAAACTTGGTAAAATGTTATAAATAAATACATAAATAAAAGAACGGTCACTGCTTTCAGCTTAGGTATATATTTTTTTTAACTTATTATTTAAAGGTTCTTCAGGAAGTCAACATCAATTCTTATAAGGCATCGTTCCAAATAACCTTTTTGGTAACACTTTACCTTAGGGGTCATAAAGTAGGTAGTACTTATGCCATAATTAGTGATTCATTACCTATTATTGCTCTATTAGTTAACTCTTCATTAAGCATTAGTAACTAGTCAGTAAATGATCAAGTACTTATGAATTAGTTGTTAAGTACACAGTTAACAAATGATCTAGTTTGTCATTAGGTCATAACTTAGTTAATCATTAACAATATACTAACTGCTGCTTACTTCACTGTTAATGAACTAATGAATCTGTTTACTGATACAAAGAATTTGCATCATAGAACTTAAGCATTAATTCCAATAATTAGCTGTTAATTATACTACTCATTTAGTGTTACAGTCTTGATGCTTTACTTCCACTTTTTTTACCTCATATCTCAGTCATCTTTATCAATTTTTATCATTACCTTTTTCTTTTTACTTAACCATTTCTTTCTTTTGTACGTTCTGTAACTTAACCATTACTTACTATTAATTAACCATTACTTTTTTCTTACTTCTCAATACTTGACCATTAGTTACTACATTTTGTGTCCCTCCAAGTAAAGTGATCATCTTCATTGAGTGCACATACTGGTTAGGTAGAACACAGAGAAGGTCCGCTGGGCTGCTTATTTAAAGACATACGTAGAAAGTTCCCATTATAAGCCATGAAAAAAGATACACATAATAAGATTATCTGTTGTATTATGTGACATGACATATGTTTTTTGAAAAAAACACTCTTTGTTTTCTGCAAAACTTTTTAATTGATGAAATCTTAAGTGTGAAGAATGCTTTTATGTTGAAGAAAAAGTGAATATTTTAAATTCTGTTTGTTTTTGAGTATAATTGTTCAGAATAAACATGTTGATTGTGAAATGTTTACCACTTTATTTGAAGGGACACAGAAATGATTAAGATACCAGTAACTAAATGTGTTTTAATGTTAAGTTCATAGCATAACTAATGATAAAGATGATCACTTTACTTGGAGGGACACAAAATGTAGTAACTAATAGTTAAGTATTGGGAAGTAAGAAGAAAGTAATGGTTACGTAATAGTAATTAATTGGTTAAGTTACAGAACTTACAAAAGAAAGAAATGGTTAGGTAAAAAGAAGAAGGTAAAGATTAAAATGTGGTATGAGGTAAAAAAGTGGAAGTAAAGCATCAAGATTGTAACTCTAAATGAGCAGTTTAATTAACAGCTAATTATTGGAATTAATACTTAAGTACTAGTTAGATATGACGCTAATTCTTTGTATCAGTAAACAGATTTATTAGTTCATTAACAGTGAAGTAAGCAGCAGTTAGTATATTGTTAATGAGTAAGTTATGACCCAATGACAAACTAGATAATCAGTTAACTGTGTATTTATTGACTAATCCATAAGTACTTAATCATTTACTGACTAGTTACTAATGCTTAATGAAGAGTTAACTAATAGAGCAATAATAGGTAATGAATCACTAATTATGGCATAAGTACTCACTACTTTGTGACCCCTAAGGTAAAGTGTTACCACCTTTTTGATAAACGTGCTTTGCCTGAGAGAACAAGAAATCACCTGATTTAAAATTCTATGTAATCATTACTAAAAATATGATAAAAGCACAATCAATTCAATAAGCAACCACATTTGCAAAAACACAGCGTGCACTTACATGTGCTCACATCACCTCTGTTTACTTAATGCTGCTCTAATAGCTCCAGATTTCATTAAAGCATTATCAATTCAAGGAGTTGTTCACTTTGCCCTCTCTGCTGCTCTGCGTTTCTTATAGGAAGACAAATGAAAGCAAGTTGCAGAGTGGGTGTTAACATGAACATACACTTCTGTGCGTTACAGGCGTTGGCAAAGCCCTGACCCTTGTGGGCATCGCAAACTTATAAGCCTCCAGGGAGAGAAAAGAATAGCAAAGTGAAGGAAAAGGGAAAAGCTTTCTGCTTAGGAAAATGGTGTAGCATAATCCTTCCCTATGGTAATGAATTTAAACAGAGGTGCCTTGCTGAGATGAAGCTGGGAAAAGCATAGGCTACTCCGCTACGCCCATCTGGCAAGGGCGGTATCTCTGGGACAGAGCGGCCTATACTTCTCCCATTAACTTTCAACTTATGGAGAATATGGCACCTTTCCAAAGATACCCTGAACCCCCGGCACTATGATTGCCAAGGTCATATCTGATGAAAACATGATGAGGCAGCAGTTTATCTTTTTACTTTCTCCCCTTCGTTTTAGCATCCTCTCTATCTCTTTGCCACCCCACCCCCCTTCGCCTTATTGAACAGTAGGAGACAAGAGCTTTTAATTACAAGCCGAACCGCGGAGTTAATTGAACATAGTGAAAACCTAATTTCATGTTACAGCAAATCAAGATGTCTCTTGCGCGAAGGGTGGGTCGTCGCACAGAGAGGTAGCGGACTCTCTTTAGATACCCAATGCCACATGGCAAGCTCAAAGTGCACTTTTTGCTCGGAAATGCACTTTCCAGGATGAGGAACAAAGCCCGCATTTTTTATGGAGATGATCCCTCTCAGATAAATGTACCCAGTGCCAGCATTATTTCCTCATCTCTGCTGATCACAGGTCACACATCAACCGCAGATTTCTGTGCCATTATGCAGAGCTTTTTCTTCACCCCCTACTTTGAACACCAACAGCCGAATGACAGAGAGCCAATTTCCTTTGTCGGGGGCCTCACAGGGCCGAGATCATTCAGTTACGAAACGATGTGAGTAAATAAACAACGTATGGACAGAGATGAAGTGCATCAGTTCATCATCATGGGTACAGATTGTGCTGCTAGTACACGACATTTGAAGGTCAGTACATTTGAATACGGCTGGCAGTAAGTGTGCACTTCAAATGAATCATTTTGCCAAGTCATATTAAAATGCCCTTCAACTTAGGCGCGAGTCCTGTCAGCTATGGCGGTCTAAAATTTCGGTCATGACACTCCCAGCACCCCATATATTACCAGCAATTAGTTTAGCAAAGATCTTATACATCTCTTTCCCTGTAGGCAATGAATAACTGAATACTGAACTGATACCCAAACCCAAATGAACTTGATGAGGAAAGCGCCCATCTGGTCATTTGACACAGCGGGTCATGGTGGGCAGAGAGAAATCGCCCTTTTGACTGGATCAGGACCGTCTGCCATGGGGAATATTAATGAGTGCAGATTAGAAAGAATCCTTTAATGCTGACAGAGTTAAATATGGAAGGCAGAGGCTGGATTCTGCCAATAAAACCCAGACACCAGGAAAGTCATTTGTATCTTTTAGTTTTCATTCCAAGGTCTAAAAAATGTGTTGGTTATGCTAGTCATTTTTGCTTCAGTGTTCAGACATTTTAAGCCAATAAAAGCACATGCAAGTAGTAATTTATGGTATTGGCACAATACCTTTAGATATCCAGATAGTTTGGTTTTGTGTTAGTTAGTAAACTCAACCCCAAGAAGCTGATTTTCCTATATTGCTGCACTAAAAACTTTGTCACTTTTACCAGTTAATATCATGAAAGACGTTGCAATATCTGCTGTCATTACAGTTTGTTATTTGTGATGAATCAAGGCCTTCATATGACCCAACAAACAAAGCCCCCTCTATGGAGATGAACCCTCTCAGATAAATGTACCCAGGGCCTATCAGCCAGCATTGGCCCAACATATGACCCAACAAACAATCTTGGGTCAAAGTAATGCAGTAAACTATGTCACAAAGGGTTCAGCTACCTGTTTTAGTATTTTTCAAGGTGAACTGCAATCGCTATATACTGTATATCCTAAAATGTGCGGACATCTGCTCGTCCAGCCTTTCATTTGAAATCAGCAGTATTAATTGGAAGTTTGCCCTTCTTTTTTTGTACTAACAGCCTCTAATCTTATGGGAAGGCTTGACACAGCGGTCTAGTGGTGGCCTAGTGGTTAAAACCTTGCCCTTGTGAACTGAAGGTTACAGGTTCAAGTCCAGCCCCAGGTACACTTGCTACACTGCTCCCCAGGCACCTTTCTTTGCTGCCCGCTGCTCCACTTGTGCAAATGAGGTTTGTGGGAATAAGTGTGTTCACAATGACAAATAGTCACTTTCACTTTTACGCTAAAAGTTGAACCATTGCTGTGAGGATCTGATTGCTTTCAGCTGCAAGAGTATTAGTTCTAGATCACAAATGCCCCGCAAGCTCATTCCAAAGATATTGGGTGGATCTCCACCACTGTAAAGAACATAGTCCCACTGCTCCACAGCCCACTTTTGGGGGGATTTATACTCCTCTTGCTGACGTCTAGCATTGAGTGTAGTGACCGGAGTCTTGTGCGTGGCTGCTTCAGAAAGCCCCATTCCACTCGCAGTGCTTTTCGGTGAATTGTACATAAAAACGGTGAATAAATCTAAATGGGGAACGATTCCTGATTAAAATCAACGTTTCAAAACTTTAACATCTTACATTTCCCGCAGAAGGTTTACAATTCCCAGGCAAAAACATCTAAAGCTGTTGTTTAGGCGGAGAGGACGAATTACAAGAGCCTTCTGCCAAGAGGTCTGTGCTCTGGCCCCACGGGAAATCCCCTCTAGCCAGTCAGCCAACCATGTGCCTGATCACAAAAAAAGAAGAAATCCTCATTTCTTTCTTTCTCGCTCTCCCTACTTACCCCTCTTGCATCGTCTCACTTCACTCTCTTTCTTTCAAGTAACACTACAGGACTTTATAATAAGCACTTGGGATCCGAACCACTTGGTTAAGGAAAGCTGTCTAATCGATCCCCAGGAAGAGAGCCAGGTCAGTGGGATGAAAAGAGGGTAGCGCAGTGTTGACAGTGGACCAAGAACACACACCTGGAGATGTCCTCACACTGGGCATTGTTAAAAGTGAAATCTGGTCACCAGCTTTTCCCAAAACGCCACAGGAAGAGCTGGTTATAGGCTAGGCTTAGGTACGAATAGTCATTTGTAACAGTTGCAGGATCAGGTAGTGGGAAGCTAAAAGACATTTGTGAAGTAAAGCCAATCTTATGACAAGGCCAATGTATGCATGCACATGTTACTTTTGACATTAAAGGTTTAACTAATGATAAGATAGCACTCATCCACCATTTCCTGTCCTAATACCAGTTCCGATACCAAGTACTTTTCTGATAACAATGCACAGGAAAGACACTCATTTTTCAGAATAGCCAGGAATTCACATATATACAATGGTGCTTGAAAATTGGTGATCACATAATAATGTTCTACATTTTTGCATAAATATGATCTAAAACATAAAATGCACATCGACTTGAAAGAAAATTAGCCCATTCCGCCTGACAAAACAACTCCGCAATGTTGGTGGGTTTCCTTACATGAACTGGTCGCTTCAGGTACTTCCACAAAATTTATATTGGCTTAAGCTCAGGATTTTAACATCAACTTTAATCTCTTGACATTTAGCTCATAGACAGGTGTCCTGACAATCCTAAATGAGTTTTGGCTGATTTTTAAATTTTGGAAGATTTTTTCACCAGGTGGGCAGTGGTGGCATAGCCCAAGTGGTTAGCCCTTGGGACCTGAAAGTCACAGGCTCAAGTCCTGGCCTGGGCACTTCTGAGGTACTCTTGAGCAAGATAAAGTCCTGCTACACTGCTCTCCGGACGCTGTAGATAGCTGCCCGCTGCTCATCGTGTGATGGGTTAAATGCAGAGGTCATATTTCGTTGTGGTGCTTGAGTGTGTTCATAATGACAAATTTGAACACTTAATATGCACCTTATAATGAACTTACTACAAAACAGTTAATTTTATTTTTTTGTGTGAGGCCTGAACACTGAACACAGTAAGCCAGATGCTCAGTTACTTGGTGTTGTGTTGTCATAGACATGTTGTGGACTGGTTGGTTCTCATTAAAAAAACTCATCTTTATTTTATTTATTAACCAATTCTTACATGTTTTTTTTATATTAATTAAACACTTGTGGTTGAGGTAGACTAAAATTAAAGTTGCACTCTTTCAAACTGCAATTTTAATATAAAAACTTTTTTTAACCCTACTTGATACAAAAAAGAGAAAGATTACTGAGAAACGCATACGATGTTTAGAGGGTAGTGATTTTTGTATATATTTTCTAGATATGTAGCTAATACAAACACTCAAGAAAAGCATGTAAGCATTGCTTGATTGAATACAGTTCACTGAACAATGTGAACCTGAATTTCATGGCCACTGTGGCAGCAGAGGCAGCTGCAGCAGCATCCATTTAAAGATTGTATAGAGAAACAAAAGTGATTCTTTAACAACATCACTCCAAAGAATCCACTGTGGCACTGTGTTTTAGGAGAAACAAATGTATAAAAACATTTATAAAAGTGAGAATTATTTAACAGGAACATTGGAGTTATCACCTTAGAGTATACATCACTGTGCTAACTGCGACATATTCAACAGATGGACAAAATCAAAATGCTGGTAGCATGGCTCTAAAGCATACACTGTAGGTCTTAACTTATGTAATTAGAAAGCTTTTATATAAAAATCACTTGGAAGTGTTGGCAGTTGTAGGCACAGCAGTTATTTTTCCATTGCATGTGTATTAAACATGGTTCCACCGTTTTTACCTACCTGCTGTTCTTATATTCTCATTAAGTGCTGAAAGACCCGGGCTGCCTTTTGTGCTAAAGGCTGAAATGCAGAAAACCACGGCAGCAGTGTTCTCAGAAGCACTGTTCTTTTCTCTGGAATAAGTCGTGATTCACTGAACACAAAAAGAGCTTGATTGCAGGTTTGGCTCTTAGAGTGGCGACTCCAGCAAAAGTAAACAAACTACTTGTTATTAAATGGGCCTGATGGAACACTGATGACACTGCTGAAAGAGCTTGACAGGGAACTACTTAATGATTCTTACTGAGAGCAAACAGCGAGTGACTTAGTACTCCTTGTCTGAGTGGAGAGGAACATACTTTCAGCCATATTTGCAGATTAATTAGATACAGGTGGGTTTCACTGAAGAAGTAGCTCTGTATTGTGCATAATTTGTCATTTAGAGGTGGCAGGAAAACTGATGCAGCGTAGTATTGTGATATTTATCAGCACTATACTTTATCGGCACAGTGGCACCAAGTTTTAGTATTTATTCCTATCCCTATTGCCATGTAAATGATGCTAACTGACAATGCTGTTAGCCATATTTTCATCAGCTTTAGTTATGCCTTGAAGCAACACAGAACAAGCTCAACCCTTAGCTAGCCAAAGTTGACTTTTCCTTTTCTATACAGAACATCACCTTTCAGCTCTCTCTCATTGTGTTACAGACGGCTAGCTTTGAAGCCTGTCTTCCAAAATGAAATACTGAGACGAGGCCAGCAGCCTTTTCGGGAATGCATTACGAAGCTCCCTTCTCTGTAGGCCTGCTTGCATCAGCTCTCCAGATAAGACAGAGGTTAAAGAGCAAGGCACTAGGAGTCAAAGGAGAGAGCAGGAATGGCAAGCTGGCTTTCCATTTGCATGCTAGGGTTGTGGTGGTTGGGAAGAGTGGCGGTGGGGGGAGGGCAGAGAGGGAGAGAGAGAGAGAGAGTGCCGACAAAATTGGGTACACGCCGACGCGCTATCGGCATCCAGATCAGAGGATTTTCAACTACCTTGCACAGGTGGCGCAGGTGCTAGCCCGAGAGGGAAAGACATGCATAAAAATGCTCCTTTTGTCTCTGGTCTAGGTTAGAGGAGGGCATGCAGAGTAGGCTGCTGTTTTTCAAAGGCTGCTCTCGTGAGTGAAGGTGTCTGACATCTTCCTCTGCGTAGCTTTATATCTTTTAAGAAATAGATTGAAAATAAGAGAATAATAAACACATAAAAAACACACAGAGCATATTTCAGTCAGTACTCTACTGTTCATACATTCATAAAAATTTTAAATGCAATAGAACTTAAAGGTCATATCTCAGAATTAAACATGGCTCTGTAAACAGCCAAACGTGGTTCTCCTACCGCTTTAACCCTTTAATGTTATGGCCAATTATTTGGTCAAGCACATTTTAAGTCCCAGTATCTTATTAAAACATGCACAGACCTTAACTCAACCTGATTATTCCATCTCTACCATTTGGTTTATGGTAAAAAAAAAAAAATCCAGTGGATTTCACTGTGTCTTTACTTAGCAGACCTTTTCACTTCCTCACTGGATATTGGACAAATGCATGCTAGTTGCAGTTGGTTCTTTTGCGCTAACACACATTTAGAATAGAAGAGAATATTCTTTAATGTCATTGTAACCAGTACAATGAAATTAAATTATTAAATTATTTTATCATATTATTGAGAAGTTTTATGGATTTCTTTGAAAAATTAAGAGGATCCAAGAATTGTATTTGGTAATTAACATTTTTTGTATTCAGAGTTTTATGATACAGAGAAATCTTGACTGTTTGATTGAGTCCTATATTAAAAACTTTTCAACTTTATTGTTTGGTGTGGCCATTAAAGGAGAACGATTTATCTGTAAAGTTAACCTAAAATGAAAACTGACCCTTTTGACCTTGTTAGTTAATGGCTTTGGTCATATTGACCAGAAATCATTTATTATAACACATAACTTAAGATAAAATTATCTTGTGATTATACATCATTGAACACACCCCATCACATAAAGTGCACAACAACGAAATGTGACCTGTGCATTTAACCCATCCAAACGTGGAGCAGGGAGCAGCTATCAACAGCACCCGGGGAGCAGTGTAGCAGGACAGTACCTTGCCCAAGGTATCCTCAGTGGTACCTGGGCCAGGACTTGAACCTGCGACCCTCTGATCACAAGGGCAAGTCCCAAACCACTAATGCCATCACTGCCAATAAGTGTTTTGTTATAATCTGCATTCAGAATTGATACAGTGGACGGCACAGTCTGACTGGTTAATATGTTTTTTTTTCCATAATTACTGCATCATTCCATAGACCACTAGTTGCCAAGTAACGACTCGAATCATATTAACCTACAATTTCATGTTTCACCTTTTCATCCCATCACCCCCTGCTATCATCAAGCAAAAAGTAGACATATATTTTTGCGACCTTCCTGCATTACTCATAAATATATCACAGTAGGGAAGAAACATGTGTCATGAATTTCCATTCATGTAAGACTGTAGAAGCTTGTCCTGTCTTAACTGTGTGGGAAATAACCATAGTAAATGGTTAAGGGTGGGGGGTTTGTCCTGTAATGCCTCCCTAACAGACATAATGTGATGGCATGTGAAGCCTAATCTTTGCCAAAAGAAAGAAGATAATAGCTCACTTCAGTAAATGTGTTGTTGTGTATATTGTCACTGCTAATTTGTTCATGAAAGAGCAATTAACCTAAATAATCTAGTAATACAGGACAATGTAGGTAATGTCGGTCCAGCAGATTATTGCATGCTGGCTGTCCTTAAAAAGCATGTGTCGTTTACTTATTCATGCAAGTATCCTTGCACTGCTGGGCATAATCAGTTTGCATCACTACAACAGTACCTAGAGTAACTGCAGTACTGTTAGGTTTGACTTTAACTGAAGTGAATACACTGCAACTATAATCTCATTATCTATCCATGTTTGCCGAAGAGGACCCGAAGCTGTAAAACTCCCTCAAGAGCAGAAGCTCGGGCTCTGTTTACTGTACACCTTCATTTCCCTCCGTGTTGTCTGCTGTTGCTACTTAATTACCAGTCCTTCTATCTCAGCAAACAGGCACAAGAATCTCAGGTATAAAAACACACACAACGCCTTGTCTCTGTTCCGCCGGATTGAAAGAGAACAAAGTCCAATTCAGAGAGAGACGCACGGCGATGAGGGAGGAAAAAAAAAAAGGTCTCGCTGTCTTCTTCATCCTATGGAGACTAATTATTTTCTCTCTTCTCTCTCTCTTCCTTGACATATCACTCTATATTTAACAGGAGAGATTTATAAGGTGGCAGAGAGAGGGAGAGAGAGAAAGAGAGAGAGAAACGCATTCAGAGGATGCTACTTCTTTGTCTTTTCAAGTTTCTACAGCTTTTTTTTAGGCCTGACACTCTGTGTTATTCTAATTCGCCAGCACCTTTGGTTATTTATGTGCTCGTGGCTTTCACCCCCTTTCTTTTTCTAATCTGTCACATCCGAAGTGGTAATAAAAGCATCAATAGCTTAAAATGAGCAAATGTGTACTTGTTTGAGCAGCGCAGTGTGTTGGTTAGGTTTTTATTCATTTTTGATTTTCTTTTGGTCCATCATTACAAATTAACTGAAGCACTTTCTACTTAACAGACAAGCAATAAAATAAATAAACAAATAAACCAAATGTTTTAGCCAGGTTTATATATATACATATACAGTCATATATACAGTCATGTAAAGAAAAAAAGTCCAACAAATAGAACCTTTGGGTCCCAAGGGCAATGTCTTGACCACTAGACCAAAACTGCCCATTCTACAGTAGGTTCAGTACTTTCCATTGATTACAACCTACTGTAGGTGAAACCCATTATATGTAAACCTGACATCTAGGCCATGATGTTCTCTTTGCCATTGAAGTGTGTGGTGACATCATGCCAAGATCTAACGAACTCTCTAAGCCTTCAGAAAAAGGTAGTAGATTCACATGACTCTGGTATAGAATTCAAAAAGATGTAAGTACGATATATTAAATTTTATTTCAAACTGCCAATTTGTCTACTACTGGCTACCCCAACAAACCCAGTTCAAGAGCAGGCCATTTGATGCAAAAATGTCTCCAATAACTCCAGACCTTCATATATGCAGAGGTGCTATTAATTATTTCTACAATAAGAAAGAGACTGGAATTTCTGCATGGGAGGCATGTTAGGAAAACCTTTGACTTTTAGAATAATGTAGATAGAGCTCTTTTGTGAAGACCAAAAGAAAAGAACCCCATGCCAACTGTGATGTATGGTGATGAAAATGTTTGCTGCCTCAGGGTCTACACAGTTTGCAGTCATTCATTCAGCAATTTTGCATCATATCAAAGAGTGTTTGAAGATAATGTGAGGCCATCTCTCCAAAAGTTGAAGTTGAATTGGATGTGAACCTTTCAACAGGATAATGAACCTAAGCATACTACCAAATCTAACAACCAATGACTGAAAAAGAAGACAAAAAAACTCTCGAACTTAACCAAAGAAGTTTTGCATAGAGCAGTCAAACATAGCATATAAATGTTTGATTGCTTTTCCTGCTCAAATTGCTCAAATTAGGTGGTTAAAATTCCACTTATTATCTAGGACATGATACCACTGACACTGTAGGGTGAAGGCTAGTATGTGAAACACCCCCACATCTTTTCAAACTACCACTAAAGCAACATCATTGGACAGCTCAATATGCTTTGAAAAGAACAATAACTGCCAATTCTGCCATGTCTGCCAACAGAGGTCCAAACTGGTCAAAGCTGTGCTGAGGGATACCACCCACCTGGTACAACAAGGGATCACACTGCAAACTCTAAAATGCGAACTCAACCTCTTGATGATACAGCCAATGCCTGTGGCTGCACCACTTGGGAGCCTGATTGTTGCTCCTCTATAGGCAGTTCATAAGCTCTCCATTACTGGGTTAAGTTTTCTTTCTTTGTTGAGAGAACGCCTTAAGCTATAATTAACATTGCAGCTCTTGCGATTCGAAAACTGTACGACTTCCAAATGTGAGTTCATATTTTCTTTCAGCTTAACCCATACAGGCATTTATTTTCCCTGACAATGTGACACTATACTTGATATTAACCAATGAACAGTGGATCTTATACAACTCAGCACAAAACCTACACTTGAGCGCTTTCATCAAAAAGTCTAGCTCTGCAGGAGTAGAAAGTTTTTCTAAACTTCGAGTCTTTCTCTCAAAAAGTTCTCCTAGCTTCCTCGGCTGAGAAGGAGACTAATTTGCTGTGCGCCTTGCACAATTTCTCCCACTTCCATGCTAATGATTGATAATGTTTTATTAATGTTTAGATATTCTCTGCTGAGGATCTAAACAAATTGTGGCAATTTAGTCGAGCCCATGCCTGGTATCAATCATAAGCCGCATGGAACGATCATGCATCAATGCCACTTTTCCCTCTCTCAGGCCTTCTGAAGCTTGAAGCTTCTGTGTATTTATGACGAGCAAATTAGTTCTCCGCATTTTTCGTGCTCTCTCTCTCTCTCTCTTTCTCTTTCTTGCTCTCCCATATGCAGACATAAAAACATAAAACAAAAAGAAAGATATTGTGACAGAGTTTTTTTATAAACTCAGTTTAATTTGATTCAGTGCAAGGCAGATATTTGTAACCAGGTAAAGACAGTATAGACCATCAGCAGGGTGCCAAAATATATGGTTTCTGCTGTGCCACTTTAACTCAATTTGCTGGAAATACTGTAGATAAGGCATATGCACTCAGTAATTATACTGAATATAGAGCTGGACAATGTATGTTCTATACCAGTGAATAAGCAACACTATATTCATCATGCATACAGTAAAGTAGCATCTTCCCAACTGAGAGAAATACAGCATGCTAGGTTCTATCTGTTGTAATTTTACTGGATTTTTATATTCATGAAAATAAAACAAGCTATGGCAGGTTGTGAGAAATTCCGTTTTTGATGATGTTCAGGAATGCCGCAAAATATCAGCCAACCAAAAAATCTCACCAAAAAATACCTTTACCTTGAGCTTTTGATCAAAAAACAACAGACCCAGAAGATTTAACAGATTTGCAGAGAGACGTATCAAAATATTACTCTACAAGTAATTAAAGCAGTACTGAACGTGAAAAATATTTTGACAGTGCTTCTTGTTTGCAGACTTGGCAATGGTCACTGTAGACATGTTCTAATTGTTAAAACACCAGAAGATAAACTATGAAAAATGTAGACTGTATAGAAATATTATGGAAGAGACACAAGCAATTTGTAACTATTGTTCATGTCAAGTACCGAGATGGGATGCAAAGCACAACAATTTCTTAACTACATGTGTGAGACCAATTGAAATCTGGGCAAAATGCAAAAACAAAAAGCTAAAATAACCATATTAACACAGACACCATGTGTAGCCAAAGTGCAAAGTATAGCTAAAAAAAATAACAGAATCCATTGGCTTGGATGACTAAACCATTCTCTTCGGTCAAAGATGCTGTAATAAATATTGTGTAGCTTATTGTGTTTAAAGTGTATTTATGTATTGTCTGCTTTTATCCTGTGTGTCCCGTTAAAAGTTTAAATTAGGCCAAGGATTATTATTTCAGTGCTATATTTTTTGTTGTTGTGATGAGCAAAAGCAAATTTACAGTATGAAACAATGCACACAGAAATTAGAAGGAAAATTAATTGTGAAATACATTTTTTTAGCAAATCACGTTTTGGTTGATGCATTGGTACAGATTGATTCACTGTTACACCCCTACTAATTACCAACTACATATGGAAGTAACTATTTGTCATTGTGAACACACTCAAGCACCACAACAAAATTTGACCTCTGCATTTAACCCATCAAATGTGAACACGTGGAGCAGCGGGCAGCTACCAACAGTGCCCAGGGAGCAGTGTAGTGGGACAGTACCTTGCTCAAGAGTACCTCAGTAGTGCCCAGGCCGGGATTTGACCCTGCCCACAATGGTCATTGTATATGTATACTTACACTACATATGCCATATACTCCTATATATATTTTTATCATATTATCCCATGGTGATACTTTAATTTAAACAGGCATGCACAAAATGCATGCATGCTTATGCATAAAGGCTGATCCATATTTGGAATATTAAGATGCTGTACATCAATGTGTTTGAGTTAATACAGATCAAACAGATCAATGTTTGCCACCTGGTAGATAATGCCCATGTTGCAAGATAAACACAATCAGCTGTTTAGCTGTTGACCCATGAAAGCTGCACAAGTTTTAGAAGGACTGCAAAAGTGAGAGTCTTAATGTTTCAGTGAAGAACGGTCATCCTCAGGCCTGTTGTTTTATTACTTGAACAATTTCTGGCATTGAATGCTGAAAAATCCCCAGAATGCTGAAGCTAATCGTTAAGAATTGCACTTATCCAGTATGTTCCCACTTGCAATGTTTACTTGCTTATTCGTGTAAGGATAAAGAGCCTAGCCCTAGGCATCCTATTTCAGAACACAAAGATGCATCATCTGATACAAAAGAATGCCCACACTGAGGCAGTATAAACAGCAAGATCTGAATGGGTATTCCATCACAGCGAAACATTACAAGTTCATTTGAACTGAACACCATGTTTTATCAGAATAAGCAACTAAGATCCTTAGCAGGACGTGGGAAAAAGTTGTAATAGCAGTATGTGAGCACATGCAGAACATCTGTCACTTTTTCACTTAGCATTATAACTGCTCTCCAGTTTCTAAATGACAGATCTGTGTGACAGCACTAGACACGAGGAATCAATAGACAGTATGTGATAGACTTAGTGATAACTAAGAAGTTAACTGACTACAAAAACACAACTAATACAAATTTGAAAAGATTTAAGTCTTAAACTGTATCATTGCTGCTATCTAGGTAAAAATCTTTGCAGGACAGTGCAAAGATAGAGAGGTACAAACAAGGTTTGCACATCTTCGCACACAATGCACTTTGCACAAGTTGTGTAGTTTTTGTGGTCTTGTGTTTCATGTAGCACCGTGGTTCTGGTGGAACGTTGTTTCTTCTCACTGTTTCTTTACTTTTTACTGTGTGATCTGTATATGGTTGACTTGACTTTTATGTCTATGTAGCATTACAACATATCTTAATCACCTTGCATCTTTTGCATGTCCATCTTAAAAAATTAGGATGCATAAAAGGTATAAAAACTGTTCATTACAAAATGAAAACAGTAGTTTGATTAATAAAAAACGCTCAACTTAAATGACTTTTCTGAGACCTATCTGGATTTCAAAATGTCATAATTTGATTTCTGATTCAGAAATCTAAAAACTTTTCTTTTTGAGAAACCTACAAAGTTCTCAAGTCAAACATTTACCATCCAAAAGGTTTTTGCTGGCTGCCACACATACAATCACATTCTTCCGACCCACCATGACTTTTAGATTTCAAGAGGCACAAGAACCACAGGCTCTTGAAAGAGACCGAAACAAACACGACTTTTTTTTTTTATGCTGACCCAATCACCCACAGACAGGCCATTGCTGTGTGGCCTGATGAGAACAAAGACTGGCTCCCACTTTAAGTGGTCTAAAGGTGGCTTAGGTTTTTGCCATGGCAGCCCATGGAGCCACAGGATCAATCACTAGGGTTCTGGCAGGCCAGGGTGGAAGCACGCCTGCAGCTATAGCTGACAACAGCTCCCTGCGAGGCAGGACGATGGATGGGCAAGGTGGGGCGATGTGATGGAAGAGTTAACCTACTGCGGGTGGCATTCAGGTCTTATACTGGCAAAAGGACTGCACTGCTGGGTGACAGGGTGGCTGCAGCAGTAAAACTGTTTTACTGAAGAGCAAGGGCATAATCACAGGGTTGTTGCCAGGATTTGTTTTAGGTAGTGTAAGGTGCAGCAGTTCTGTGAATGGTACAACTAGGTTGGTTCCTGAAACCAAACTGCATGTCTAACTGAAGATTTAGATCATTGCTGTCAAAACAAAACCTTGTATATACAAAATAGTAACTTTTCAGGAAAGCAAGAAAAGATGGCAACTTAAGTGCATGAAAAGGAAATTTGATATCAAGTCATTTTGGACTTAAATGTTTCTACATTAGTCATGACATTTTCACACAGAGTAAAGGGCAGTT
This sequence comes from Arnoldichthys spilopterus, assembly GCA_037974385.1. NCBI lineage: Eukaryota > Metazoa > Chordata > Actinopteri > Characiformes > Lepidarchidae > Arnoldichthys > Arnoldichthys spilopterus. The sequence goes on from JBBPDA010000081.1 coordinate 29,261,374, forward strand.
GGCATTTTCAAATGGCTTTTTCAATGAAAGGACTGCAAGGTTTTCTCCTGACAATGACTAAATGTAATGTAGTCTTTCAAGAATTTTTATATTCATGCAGCAACCAAATGTTCTCCATTTTTTTGTCACCAGCTGACCTTTGCATTGTGTTAAAACTTTTACAATGAATGAACCAAGAGGAATGATCCAAAAGTACTTGAAAAAAACACTTTAACTTAACCATTATAAGTTAAGTTGGTTGTTTGTTTATACTGTAAAGATGTCATTTTGGAGACAGAAAGTTGTGTCCCAAAAGCAAAGAAGAACAGTGTTATTTAGGTGCAGATATTTGGTGAACACACAGTTTGGCTGGTCCCAAATCAAACTGTTACCCAGTATAATGGAACATTTATTTCAATTATATATCCTGTGTATTTGTGGCAGCAGCCTGATTAAATATGGTTGAGAAATCCCATAAAGGAAAGAAAAACTTTCTAATAAAGAAAGCGCTACTGATAAAAGGAAGAACTGTAATTATAAGTATGATAAAAAGCCACCCAATATCATTAATTTATGTTTCCCTCCAGCTGCACTTTCAGCACAGTAGGAGTCATAAAATAAATATACAACCGCACATATAAGCCCAACGAAAAATGTACAGAGCCCACTTATAGCTACAGATCCACAAGTAATGGCCCTGTCTGGTAAAAACCTCCTCTGTACTGATCACTAATGGTCTGAATGAGGGTAAAGGGTACTTTTCAAAAATAATTAGCATGTAAGCACGAGGTATTTGGAAAATATGATATTTGGCCGGCCCCGTGGTCCCCCAGTGCGAAATCAATATGGGGAGAATTAATGTCCAACTTAATAAGCCACTTAAACCGCTCTTAATAGGAAAGATAAAACCCCATTGAACTTTGAAAGGTAATGAACATTTTTTATCTGTTCGAAGTTGCCATGGCTTTATTAGCGGTAAGAATTAAAGTAGCCAGTAAAAGGAGACACTTAATTTGACGCTCAGATAAATTAAGCACCTGTAAATATAGCAGCAGGCTAGTTTTGTGTGCAACAAGGAAGCCTAGCTCGCTCTGGGAATCCAACATTCTGCTTTTGGTTTCTTGTTTTGTTCAACTTGTTTATGCAAAGACTTCTCAAAGACAAGAGCCGAGAGCAAGACGTATCAATAGCACCACACTTAATCTATCATTTATCTTGATTAGCTTTGACGGTAATGAGTCGGGCATCTTGTCCCGCCATTGTTCTGAGCATTTGGATTCGACTTTGAAGAATTATCACAGTGCCAATTAATAAAACATCTGCTCTGGTTTAATACAGTCAAGTGGAAAGGGGATGGAGGCAAAAAACAGGGCTTATTTTCGCAGTAATGGCACAAAATAGCTTATTACTAAATCTCCAGAATAACTGACATTGCAAGAAGCAAAACATTCCTGCATAACACAGAGAATTCAAGACATTTCTGTGAGCTTATGGACAGCAACTGAAAGGAAAAAAAGGGCAGTGGTGGCCTAGTGGTTAGGACACTGCCTTTGAGACCTGAAGGTTGCAGGTTCGAGTCCCAGCCCGGGCACTACTGAGGTACCCTTGAGCAAGGTACCGTCCCACTACACTGCTCCCTGGGCGCCGTTGGTGGCTGCCTGCTGCTCCACGTGTGCATGTGTGATGGGTTAAATGCAGAGGTCATGTTTCGGTGTGGTGCTTAAGTGTGTTCACAATGACAAAGAGTCACTTTCACTAAAAGCGACAGTGCACTCTTAAATATAAAGGTGCCTAAATGGGTTCCTCAGAGTGATAGCACAGAAAATATGTATGGGTAGGCAATATGGCAAAAATATATGTATATATACGGTCATTTTTTTTGACAATTTTATGACCTTAACTTGGGAAGAAGAAAAAATTACCAGTAGGGCTGCGTTTGAAAAGAACACCAAAACTGCTAACAATCAGAGCTCTCATTTTTCAGAATTGAAACGTCATTGTTAAGTGTTCTACAAATACTAGTAATATCCACAATATGCTCAGAAAAGATAACTAGCACTATCCAGGTGCATAGAGAAACTTTCAATTGACTGGGTTTCAACTAGTGATGCACAAGTTTTTTAATTTGCAGGCTGATGGCAATATATATGCCATATATGCTTTTAAATGAGGCCAAAGGACTAAAATCTAAGCAGTGTAGGGCTGAACAAGTTGGGGAAATTATCTAATTGCAATATTTTTACCAGAATATTGATTCAAGTTTAAATGTCATTATTTTCTGCAAATTAATGTTCTTTTTACCCAGGCCATTTCTTCACCTGCAAAAAGGTCACGTTGGACTTGATGCCAGACATGAAACATGAGTACTAATTGCAATGGGCCAGACCACTAATTCACAAACTCTGCATTATTAGATATTATTATAATTAAACTACTCATTTAAAAGTCTGTCAGTAATGTTGGATAATATAGAACCAAATAAAATTTGCAGCCATTGTAATTTCAAACTGTGCACATATAAGAACAATTAATTTTTCAAGACTTTTTCAGTGTCACCTAAACATTCTGCCCTTCCAGAGTGGAATAATGCAATCCATCAGTAAATATTCGAAACACTGGCCAAATCATCTGATGTGGCTATAATTGTTTCAAGCAAATATCAACCAATACCGACAGGGTTTTTTTGCACATCCCTAGTTTCAGCTGATTTCTTTTATAGCATCACTTGAAAGAAATTTCTTGGGCACCCTCATTTGTAAGAGTGTATGCATTACAGTGTCACTTTATTTAGACCAGCCATTCAAGATGGGTGGAACTGATAACTACATGAATGAATCTGGCCTCAGCAGCATTATTCTGTAAATATGGCATCAGAAAGGCAAGCAGAGCACATATGGGATGCACTGGAGATCCACCTGCTTATGACTTCCAGTGTGGCAGCAGAATCAGCCAGGAAGCCTCAAGGGGCTTGCGATTTCTGGATGGAGAGACAAACTTTGTTTGGTAAATTATACAGGGCTGCAGGGGGAAGGGCTGTCCCTTAAGCAGATGGCTCCTTTTGCTGTAATCGGGGCTCAGAAAGCTGGATAATTCAAAACTTTAAAGAGTTGAATGCCATCGTGTTTCCTCTCCCTGGCCTGGCCTTCATTTATCGCTGTCTACCAGCTCAAGCATGTGTTTTTCCCCCCTCACACGGTAAATCCTGTGACTGGTAGAAATTCTGAATAATCATTAACTGGAAGAACAACACAATGTTAGCAAGACCAGGCTAGTCGGGCTAAACACTGATGCAGTCTGACAATAAACAAACAAGAATTAAATAAATAAAATAAAAGGTTTGGGTCGAGTTCTTGGCTTGGATTTGGGTTCCAACGAATTTGATCATCTGAGATCAGTTTGATATTTAAAATATTTAAAAGCGCAAAAGCCACTCCAATGTTGATCCAATGCCTGTACCACTTTTATGAAACAATGCATTGCTGTAGGGAAACAGATGTTTATCTAACTAAATGCTAACTCACCACCAGCAGCTCTGCACACCGGCCTCATTGGAGTTATGGTTTGACACAGTTTGTGAGACTCTCACAATTTTAGGTGACACTATCTGTCTTAACTCCAGCCCAAATAAGCTTCCTACAGCTCCACATTGCTAGCTAGCTTGCTCTCTGCTGAATGTATTATGGAGAATAAATGAGAGGGTGCAGGCTAGCTAGCTGTCCACAGCTGCAGGACAAAAAATCAGATGACAGTGATTGTTAAAGTCAGTATGGCTGAATTTAGCATATTTTCCAGTGTAAACATGGTTTTCAGTGGCTTAGAAACCTTTATTCCCCTCCCTTTCACTGACAAAAGCAGAAGTAGTGCCAGTAAAGTTTAGAAAAAATACTCAAAAAAGTACAATGATGTGCAATGATGTTTAATACGCTTTATAAATGGCATTGGCATAATACAAACCAGCATTTTAATTTCACTTACACAAAGGTTTCTTATTTTTAAATGAAACAAGTCAATCAAAGTGCAACATTAAAAGTAAGAGGCAACTGACTATAGTGTGCCATGCATAATTATGCAATATTCTGGTCTAAGTGTAGAAACTGCACCCCAAGTGGCCTTAGTGGTCATATAAAAAATCAATTTGCAGAAAACCAACTACAAAAAACAAAGTAAAAGCAATTCTTATAGTCTATTACTCCAAGAGCCTTTCACAGCTGAAGAATACAGGTTATGCCCCTAACACAAACACAACTGTTTTAACTTTAAACATGATCATGAAAGTGACGCTTAAACAACCAGTAACCTGGACATTATATACATTATGTATAATTATTAATATTATTATTGCACATTTATGATTAAACAAATAATACATAATGAATAATACATTGCAATGTTTGTAACAATAAGGTCAGGTTTGCCATGCCATGTGTGGGTTGTTTTTGTGTTTATTTTGTGCAAGTGTGTTTGGATTTAACATAATTAAAACATACTTAGACTGCATTGCCTTGCACCTACTTCCTGCCATAAATCCTTGCACCTTAATAACAGCAGTAGCAGTAGTATTATAAGGGACTGTCTGATGTGAGATTTGTAGGCCAATGCTGATATCCAGTGTTTTCATGTATATTCTGATATCCATTCTGATACAAAGAAAATTTGTAAAAATGCAGGAATTGGAGCTACATCCATCCAGATTAGAAAAATAAACTTTTATATGATATTTATGTTTAAGTTTAAAAGTAAAGTTATGAAAAAATGTAAGTATTTTGGTACTGTATTCCAGTATCAACTAGACATTCTGTTCTTCAAGAGCCCAACAAATCCATCATACTGGTTTAAAATATCTGTCTAATGCTGACCATTTTTTCCTCAGAAAATATCCCTAGTTTAGGCTCCTTGACAATGCAGAGACAATACTATGTTTTTTAAAATACTATTTTTTTTACAGAAAACCTTACATAATACAGGTATTGCCCCAACAAAAATAAAAAAGGAAATATTGAGAGCTTTTGGTTCCTGAGACTATGCATTATTCTCATTGAATATAACTGCAGTGGCTTTATATGCCTTTGCTTCGGGGTGTGAAATAAGCCACTTCATGACAACTTGCTCCGCTCTTTACATGGTCCTCCGATCAGCTACCCAAGTAGGAATATCTCAACATCTTCATAAATCATATAGCGTATGCTTCCATTAGGCCCCGAACTCCTGCATGAATTCTGTCGCCACTTCCTCCTGACCTGGAGACAGCAAATTTAGCGCTGTCCTATAGAAGGGGTTCTCCTGGGTTCTGGGATGACAGATTTAAGACCAGCGGCTAGTGCCAGAGTTATTTAGGGCTTCATTCAATAGGCTCAGAGCTTCAACAAGCAATATGGAAGCTCACTAGAAGTCATTATTCAAAGACCTCCACCAACTCTGAATACTTAGTATGGAAGGCTGGTTTAAGGAATGAGGGGAACAGACTGCTCATTAACCGGGATTATATGACAAAATGGAATATCATGATACCCCAAAACATTTTCTCCATGTATGATTGCATCACAATATTTAAATTGTATAAGGGTTAATAATAGTTTGAACATAAAAAAGCAGAAGTGCCAGAAAAGTTTAGAAAAAATACTCAAAAAAGTACAATGATGAGCAATAATGTTTAATACGCTTTATAAATGGCACCATACAAACCAGCATTTTATGTTTTTTTACATGAAACAAGTCAATCAAAGTGGAACATTAAAAGTAAGAGGCAACTGACTATAGTGTGCCATGCATAATTATGCAATATTCTGGTCTAGGTGTAGAAACTACACCCCAAGACGTCTTAGTGGTCCTAGGAAAAAATTAATTGGCAGAAAACCAAATACAAAATACAAAGAAAAAGCAATTCTTATAGTCCATTACTCCAAGAGCCTTTAACAGCTGAAGAATACAGGTTATGCCTCTAACACACACACACACACACACAAACCCACTAACTCCAAAAACAAAAAGCTTAAAATTGAGTGTTCTATACCTGAGGCTGTGCATCATTCTTGGTATATATAACTGCAGTGGCTTTACATGCTTTTGCTTTAGGGTATGAAACTTGCCCTGCCCGCAACATGGCTCCAATCAGTACTCAAGTAGGAATATCTTAGCATCATCTTCATAAATCATATAGAGTATGCTTCCATTAGGCCCCGAACTCCTGCTGGCTTGATACAAACCAGCATTTAAATTTCACTTTTAAAAATTTAAAAATCAGTTTTCGATTTAAAAAATGAATCAAACAAAGTTCAACATCAAAAGTAAGAGACAACTGGCTACAACGTGCCATGCATACTTATGCAATATGAAGGTCTAAGTGTAGAAACTACACCACCAGTGATCTTAGTAGTGATAGGAAAAAAAACTATTAATGGGCAGAAAACTTTTATATCATGTCTCACCTTCCACACATTACTTATGGCTTTGAATTACAACACAGATCAGCCAAATTCAAAGTAATTCATTGCTCAATTGCTGATTTTGTGTTTGCAGTGATATATTTCAAATTGTGACATAATCTGACATGATAGATAATGCTTATTATGAATATCAAAATGCTGTATATTTACACCTGTTTTCAGCAAGTTGTGGACTGTAAAGAACTCTGAACTCAGGGTCCTCAAGAATTATACACCCATTTCATAAAATATAATGGGAATAATTAAATAGCAAAGAGTCTCTTGACCTGAGCGATGCATAATTGAGTTAAACATCAATAATGAAGCATTTTTATGGAAATAAATAGCAGCTGCAGGGTGGTGCAGAAGCGTTGGTTGAAACTACTCTGCCATTGCCATCAGTCACTTTTAGTCATTACTTACTGCCTGTTCCATAAAAAAGGGAATTGCAGTTTTTGATGAAACATTATTGCAACAAACATCTTTTACACTGCTGGTATTTACCTTTTAAATTTGCAGTCGTAAGTACATCCCAGATATAATAGCATGGCAGGGATTGTGCTGTAGAAAAGCAATTGAGGTTTTAGTGTCTGAGTTTTACGTGTCACATCTTACAGCTTTCATATTGGTTGTAGTAAAGGCAACAGCCATATGTGACAATGCGGCCTTATTTTCAACACAATAATTCAGCCGCCACTTTAGCCGTCTGGATAAAAACCCTCCCAGGAGGCTTTCTTTCCCTACCACAACCACCAAGAAAGGACAAACATTTGACTGGTAAGCCCCTGCCATTCCGACTACCATATGACACTGCATAATTTCCAATAATTATTCAGGATCTGCAGAGCCCTTTACAAAGGCCTAATCTGAGCGGCTTTTGATCGAGGAACCAAATCCAAACACAATCTCATCAAACCCGACATCGACACGGCATGACACGCTGTGTGTTCAAAGAAAAGCTTTTTTTTCCCCTAATATATTCCTCAGCTCTGAATAATGTGGGTCTGATGGAGTTTGTTCTCAGCTGCTTTCACAAGTCCTTTCTCCTTTCTGTTCAGGGTGTTAAAAGAAAGTTAGCTGGCGAGGGCCCACGGTAATTTGATTCCTACAGCGGGGAATGGCTTTGAAACATCCTGGTGGCAATTTTTTGACATTTGACAGTGACATCATTGACAAAATCACACGACTGACAACCATGTTTCAGATGTATATACACAACTGCTGCAAACATGGAACACTAAACCCAGTGAGTTGAAGAATTTGCCCATGACTCAAGAGGTCCTGGGTTTTGATCCCTCCTGATGGCTTCTGCCCTTGAGAAAGCCACTTAACCCTGAGCGGTTCCACTGGGGCTGTACCTGTGGTTGGTTAGTTCGAGTCATTCCACGCCAAAGCGTCAAGCTCAAACAATAAGGGAAACGGCCCCCAGGCTAACAGATAAAACTAGGGGGGTGGTTGCGGGGGACGCACATAATTCTTTCCAAACCAAACTCAGTCCTCTTAAAGTGAACCTGAGAAGCGAACCTCAGTGGTTTGTAAGTCTACAATGTAAGTAACTTTCTGGTCCTTTTTAGCACTTATGAGATCTCAGACAAATTGTTGTTCACACAACTCCTTGAGAACTCGGACCCCATCTGGGTAACACTGAATTATGGGTCGTGTTATTCAAGTGCATGATATTGCAGCTGCAGGGCTCAGCACTAATGATGTTTAGGGCAGATGAAATTCACCATGAGGTGACCATAAAACCCATACTTAATGTTGTTCTTTCACAAAATTATGTATAGTGTATAAGTATTATGTATTAGGGCTGTACGGGCTTGAAGTGTGTAAGTATTGTTAAAGCTTCACAATGCATGTTCACTCCCCCTATACATACATTTCAAATATGGAAACTAAGCTTTAAAAAGCCCATTTATTCCTAGTTCTTAAGAGGCCACTAAACAAACATATTTACATTTATTTCCTTACTTAGGCTACAACAATTTAGCCCAGTTCCTTCACATGGTAGTTCCAAGGGGTTTGGTAATTGCCTAGAAGCTTATTTGCATATCCTAGACTCCAATATTGTGATAATGATGTACAGATTATATATTGCACAGTCCTATAGTATATATGGTAAAGTATTATGTGTTTTTGTAGTGTTATTTGTATATTGTGGCTATTTCAGAATTAATGAAGTAATTTAATGATCTGTCTATCTATATGTATACACCCCTTCACCAAAGAAAAATAGTGTATTCCAGTTGTTGGCCCAGATGAATTTGTGAGTGGAAAACCGTCTGTCATGGAAAGTTCCTTCCATGGGTCAATTTTTACCCATTCAGAACCCATTTGTAGGGCTTGCCTGAAGAAAAAAAACAAACCTGAATCGTTCATTAAACAACATTGCTCTTTTTAGAAAACTACTGTGAGCTTTGGTACAAGAACAAAAAAGTATGTATTTATGACACACAAACACACACACACCCACACACAAAGTGTGTTAACTGAGATCTAAAAGCTTCCTAAGCTTATCAGAGTTGACTGATTTTAGCTTCATCCACCAAAGGCACATGTGTGACCTCTCAGAATCTACAGCATATCTCTACTGTCAAACATGATCTTGACCATATACTTCCAATTAGGAGAACTGCAGAGATGCCTTTTGCACATAAATGTCACTGATCTGAGCAGCATGCTCCTTACCCTCTTTAATATCAATCACATCATCTCCAGCGTGTGATCTATCTGCACTCTGACTCAGAATATACGCAGCCAATTCGCTGCAATTTTGGCTTCAACATTGAAAGCGGTTTTCTCGTCTGCACCTCTGGATGAAATGAAATTGCCTCTGCTGTACAAGCTTGGCCAGTTGCATTTGCAAAATTGCCGATGTCCTTGTTTGTAGAAGCATGTTGCACCTATAGAACCAATCGCAGCAAAGCAGATCGTGGCGAAGTCTCTCTATAGATTTGTTGCCGAATACTCAAACTTGGCCGGAGGCGGCTTATACGCACCTTGAGCTTCTGCCGAGGTGTCCTCTCCTTTATGAAGAGTGAGATACAATTACTTAGGCCGAGGTGTAACACTGTCAGCTTGTTCACTTTTGCCGAGAAGTAAATTAAACCTTTCGACTCCAGCGTTTAATCTGATTTAAGCTCAGCCTACACCTCCGGACGCCCGCAACCATAATGAGATCAAAATTGCAGAGTCGATCGCTTCACACTTTAGCTGAACCGAAAGTGCGAGACTCCAATCTTGCAATTAGTGGCTGCCCTTAACATGCACATGCCAACTGCTTTCAGGAGTAATTGGCATTTAATTGCGAGCTAACTTCTCCACAAATGGCTACATTACTGGGGGGGGGGATCAAATTAGAGAAGATGGGGTCCAGTGTCAAGGACTGCACGCAGGATAGCGCTGTACAAGAGAACACAGAAATAGAGGCTGAGGGAATCTTCTTGATTGTGAGATGCGTGGATCAAACAATGTCTGTGGCGGCAGTGCTAATGATGCTCCTTGTAGCTTCTCTCTGATTTGGAGCTTCGAAAAATAAGACGCGTCAGCCTTTGGAATAAAGTCACCTCAAGCTCTCAACAGCTGATTTTGAACCACTACACAAAGATGCGATGGCACACATCAAACCAAGGCAGTGTACGACCACTGTCAAGATCCAGAAAAGCTGAGAGCACATACAGTATAAGATGCTTGGATAAGCATTTCCTGAATGTCTCCCCACCATGAGTATGGGCCCAAATTGATAAAAAATGATTTAAAAAAATAGTATTAAAATAAAAAAAAAAAAACATCCGGCAGAGTACTACGTCCATCGGGGGCTAGAGGAACACTAGACAATGTGATACAATGGAGAGATGGCAGTGCAGGAATAATCAGGCTAATGCCAGTGCCAGCACTAACACTGATTACATTCCCCATCGCCATCATTCATTTTGCAGCATGTGTTTCAGTTTCCTGATGCATCTAAGATGTCCAACTTAATTGCAGTTCTTTGAATGACATAGAATTTATTTGTCATCAGTAGTACACATGAAACATTTTCCCACACCCTCTACATTTTTATCTTTGTCTTATCTTCATCTTAAAAATATTCACTCTATGCCAATTCTTGAAATTATGTGATGTTGTCACTGCAGTTTATAGCATATAATTGTTATTCAGCAGCTTATCCAACAACATTTTCTTATTAAGTAGAGACTGCTGTTGTATATTGTATCTTTATCTGTGGCAGTCTATTTTATATGCCATGTTGATATGAAAAGGTCTCTGCATTGCAATTAAGCCTCGGAAATCTAAAGTGACTATCAGTGTTTTCTTGGACATTTCAATTACATGAAAGGTATTTATATAATTATTCAGTCATGTAACATTTTAGATTTACATTCAGTTTACTTTCTGTACTGCCAGGTTTCGCCTTTATTTTTGTCAGAAAAATGACAAAATATACTAGATTTTTTATTTTTTTGTAAAACAAAAAATTCTATCCATCCATCCATCCATTTTCCAAACTGCCTATTCCATTTCAGGCCATAGGGAAGCTGGAGCCAATCGCAGCTGACTAAGAGCCCAAGGCAGGGGAACACCCAGGATATGAGGTCAACCCATCACAGATAAAGAATTATAATCATAATAAAATATGTCCTCTTCTACTTCCAAACACAAATGTGGGACCAACTGCAAATGTAGAATCTGCAGTTTCAATAGTGTTTCCCTGTTTTATTCAATGAGTTTGAGAGAAATAATTCAACAAAACGTAACAGAGGTTGAGACAACCGTACCCCCCCAGCAACGTGGAACTAGCATGCCAAAAACAGCAATGACCCGATGGATCAGATGACAAAATGCCAATAGAAGTGGGAGGAGGAATGGGCAGCAGCAGTTCTGTTCCCTGGAGAAATAAACTAACCAGTCACACATAACCAAGCTGTGTTCTGCCAAGTAGAACTGTGAATCTAAGCCCTCATGTTATTCAATCACGGCTTTTGAGGAAAAATTCTATGCATCTCATACCTGGAAATGACCTTTTTTGGGCAAGTTGCACCAGTGCTAGAAAAGTTTCAAACTACAGCAGCAATTAAATAATGAACGATAATCAGATAACGATCATGAGAAATATATATAATGTCATTTTTACGGTCAGAAACAGAAGCAGAATTTCAATTTTAAATATTCATTTTGAGAAGATGAGGCTAAAGGCTGAAGAAAAGTCAGTCCAAGTCCAATCCAGATCTCTAGGCTTTTAGAAAGCTCAAGCTCAGAAAGCAAAAGGTTAATATTTCTAAATCATTAGTAGTTTTACATGACATACCCCTTCCATAAGCACCAGGACTTGAGAAATAATATGTACATTACAAACACACATATGATTTTGTATTTGCAAAGGATTAATTTATCCTGGCACATGAAACAATATTCCTGTACTGTACAGCCCTCACAAAACACAATGAGAGCCACAAAGGAGTGGGACTGCTAAGATGGATGACAAAAAAAAAACAAAAAAAAGATAAAAACATCTTGTGTTTATGCTCCCTTTCCGTCTTCAAAAGTTGGCCATATGCATCACGCTTCAGTTCTCTGCAAAGCTGTCACTAAAGCAAAGTGTTCTTTGTGTTTGGACATTAAAGGGCCGAACGTAAACTTCCAAGGCTCATGCTGTGCCAATCTCAGTGTAGTGCAATGCCTGATAACTTCATCAACAACAAACACCGCTTCTTCCACCTCATGTTTTATTAATCGGGCTAAAGCTGAAGAGATTCTTCTGGCTAAATGAATGATCCCATTTCCCCCTCTTCGCCGAGAAGGGTCATTCATATTCATTTCATTTTTAGGCGTGATCCATACACTGGTATTGAGATTAACTGCAAATGCTGAACATTTTGCACATGGCCATGCTTTGATATGATGCCAGATGTGGGATTGTTTTTGTTGCCTGGCGAGATGCGAAACGATCAGTAGCATTGATCTTCAGAATTAACCAAAATTAAAGCAACATTGCACATGAAAAAGCCCCACAAAGGTTTTATTTTTTTTTAGAACCTATTAAGCAATTTTAGTGTTCTTCCACCACCCATTGCTGTTAATGTTATTACCATAACATGCAAAAAAGAGAATTATACATAAATGACTGAGCTGGGTGGAACTGGTAGGAATAAAGAGAAAATTAATTACACTCTAGCCTCATGGAAGAAATAAAGCTCATTGGTAGGAGAGGTTATAACTTCTGTCCAGTACTTACAGGACTATTTGCATTCAGTTCACAGTGATCTCAGACATGATTTCTCAAATATTTTTCAGGCTCTGGTTGGGTTCTCATAGACTTCTCATAGCTCATTTCTCAGATTTTGGCATACATTTACTGGGCCTTAGTTTTCTACGTTCTTTCTCATTCTTCATCCCAACCTTATTTACCTTAAGCAGGTTTTAATATAGCACACTGGAGTCACTGCCAGAGTCCACAAGTCCAACGTGTGCATTTTATCAAGTTTTCGAACACTTGAGATGAAAATCAGTAATTGATCAAAACATTATTTTAAGTGGACTTTGCACTTCAAATTAACCTAATCCTAATTGTCACCTCCTGTTTTTTAGTGATCTGAGGATGGTTGTCATTGGCACTACAAGGTAACTTAACACTTAACTCTGGGAAAGAGCTTCAGTTAGGACATGACAGCCAGAGGTTTGCAGTTTTTCATTTTTTCAATGACTGCAATAAAGCACAATAAGCTTGAGCTTAATATCTTTTCATATGATAGCCTGCTAATGTTCAAAGCAATGTAAATGCTCAGATATGATTGATACTGAATCATAAGAATAATAAATATATTAATACTCAATTACCTATTCAAGAGGATAAAAAACATGCTTTTCTTCTCATTAGATCATTTCATTAATTGTTACTAGCAGTGCAACGGTACACAAAATTTACAGTTCAGTTTACTCTGAGGTTTGGCAATCACGGTTTGATACAAGTTTAGAAGAATAAGACAAAACAACAAAAACAAAAAACCCAAATGCATAAGGCCAAAATCATATGTCTTCTAGAGGCCACCTTGCCATATAAATGTTAGCATTTTTGGTGAAATGGGTTCCAAGCTATTGCCCAAAAAGTGCTTTGTGCCTGCCTTGCTTCAGGGAGTGCTAGCACAAAGGGACAAGCCCATCTAGACACAAACTTCTCCTATTCTGTATCCGCCATGTGAAGCTACTATCATGCCAAGTCTCATGTGGATCAGTGAAGTCCAAATATATGAAATCAACCAGAAAATCTGTAAAAAAAAATGTAATCAAACTCAACATATCAAATGGATCAAAACATTTTCTGTTTATAGACTCATTGGCAAGTGTAAGTCTAAGTGTAACAAAATGTGTATTATCCCGAATTGTCATGGTACAGATGCACCCAGTCATAAAAAGAAAACAAAGTATCCTTAGAGCAAAGATGGATTTACATAATGCGGAACCAAACTTCCACCCAGTTCCACCTGTAAACCTTTAGCTATTTGCAAATTAGCCATGATAAAGTAATCGCCGCCTGACTGAAAATGACTGAGTTCCTTATTATGACCACAGTAATAGTCTTTGTCTAAGTCATTTTTTTTCATATTTTGAATGTCCAAAACTGATGATCTCAGTGACCACAAAGAACAGAAAATTGTGTGAGTCTATAGAAGGGGAGGAAAGAAATAAATGCCTAACTGAAAATGACTGAGAAATATGTCACTGATGGAGAAGCTTGTCAAAAGTACTATTTAAGTTTAAAAACTGCCAGACTTTCTAATGCAAGATGAAAATCAAATCATTTCTCAGTGCCACACAGGCACTTAAATAGATCTACCACAAATATGGAAAAAATGTACACACTTGTATTAAGATATAACTGAATTAATTCCTTCATTTTTTAAAGTGAGGAAACACAAGAGACGCGAGAATAAAAACGAGAATGAAAGACAACGAGACCACAGCGACGCAAGCCTCTTTTCATCCTGCAGTACTGTAATTTTGATTTACTTCAGATCAATCCCAGCCACTAAGGGTCTCAAGGATCAAACATGATGGGAACTGGCTGGAGGTGAAGCTCCCTCCCCCTACTCTTTCTGACAGAGTCCTTCAACAGTGGAATACAGTAATAAGCCTCTCCATTTGAACTAAACAGGCTCCTTGCTAACGGAGGAGGCCCTGGGGCAAGGGGAAAAGCGCACGGAAATCTCATTAGGTACAATATCGTACCTTTTTCTACAGGCCCCTGTCAGGGAAGTTCAAGCCAAGCCATAGCCCAGGCACAGCCATGGTTGAAAAGAACAGCAGTCAAGTTAGAAGAGTGAGAGAGGAAGGGAAACCTTGAAGAGCACGGAGCACTGGTTGTGCCTTTTTGCTCTGGCGGATGCCTTTCAGATAGGGGTAAAAGCTGCAGCGCTGCAAATTTCAAACTTGTGTGTTGGAAGAGGTGGAGCAAAATAAAAAAAAAGTGTGTGTGTGTGTGGGGGGGGGGGTGGGAGGGAAAAGTAAAACTGCTAAAACCAGCACTATTTAAGAGTCCCAGGTGGGGAGTCAACACTTGCATGCGAGGCACACATAAACAAACTTATCCACTGATAAAAATAGATAACTTCAAATAAATCCACACCCTGTGAATGCTACAGGCTCAGAAAGAGGGAAGAAATGGCCTCAACAACTTTCCCCGAGAAGATGTTTCGAAATGTAGTCAAATAAAGGTTCAGAAGAAGATAGAGTTAATAGGTCCAACCAATCGACCAGCATTTTAGGATCTATGTGCGGACCATTTTATGAGGACAGCCTGAAACACCATGTAATTGTTTCAAGGAAATCAAACACAAGGCCGGTGGGATCAATGAACATTCTACCTAGAAGATCATAACTGGAGAAATGATCCAAAATTCAGAATCTCCTGTGAATAAATGATGTCTGCTGTCCCTTTTTTTCCCTTGTTTGTTATTGCTGCCCGGTGTTGACCAGAGGAGAATGGGTTCCCCTTTTGAGCCCTGGTTCCTCCTGAGGTTTCTTCCTACAGCTTAGGGAGTTTTGTCTTGCCTCTGTCGCCTTTGGCTTGCTCATTGGGGGCTCGGACCCGGATTCTGTAAAGCTGCTTTGTGACAACGTCAGTTGTCAGAAGCGCTATAAAAAAAAAAACAAATTTGTCTTGACTTCTGTCAGATGCAAACAGAACCTTGAGACACATAAAACTAAGCAAAGAAATTACATCTGATCGCATTCTGAAAGCCTGGCTAGATGCCCTAGTCAGTCATAATGGTATCTGGAAGACAAGCATACTATACACATCTTCCTCACCAAGGCGCTCCACTGTAAATGACAGGAGTATTTCAGAAGGTGCTAAAGTGCCTCAGCGACATGCATGTAGGTGTCTGGTGCCATGAAAGAAGGCGGTGGAAGATTCTGCACACTTTAATGAGCTCTGAAGCCTTCGTCAAATTAGGTGGAGCCAAGACGAGGTCTACAATATTAACTGCTGCCAGTGCTGCACTGTATAGTGACAGCAACGGAAATACTTCCAGGAAGCAAGTACAAGTAAGAATTTTATTTGAAATTCACATATTACTAATGAACATTGAATTAATTAAGTAAGCATACAACATTTACAGACATTAAGTATGTAGGACCTCCATTCCTGAAGGCCTTCCTTGGATATTCAAATATGAGTTTGTATTATTAACCAACAACAACAACAAACCAACTGTTTAATTCAGTGAATCCTCACAATGTATTTACATCTTAATGTGCTGTCATGATATAAAGAAAGAGAAGCCTGTATTAAGGTCATGTGAGGGGGAGCATTAAACTAAGCACTGTGCAGGGGTCTTGGAAAAAATATTCCAAAATGAAGTCTATGAACCGACAATGACAACCAATAACTGTGTTGTGGTCAATATGGACACCAGTCAGCTCCTGGTATTATCTGTAATTATTCAAATAAAGGGTCGTGAGCAAAAGAGATTGATATTCATTTCACTTAACCCTGATACAGTACATCAAATATGACCATTTCTGCAGATATTCACATTATGTAGTATGTATTAGTGGTGTAAATCACGTTTCATCACAGTTCCATCCTAGCTCCCACTTTTTCGATACCCCACAGTGAAAAGATTCGGTTGGATACTGGGGTCTGCAGTCAGTATGAAATATGATCAAGCTTCACACAATTTGCTACTCACATGTGCAAACAAAATCTAAAGTGAACATTTTATTATTAAAAGTGAAATATAGCAATGGAAAAGGATCCAGTCAGATTTATTTTTAGGTAGTCATATGTAAACAAGCTTTCCCATTGGCTTATTACATAATGTTTCATTCAGGGACGTCCCATTCCGATTCATGGTATCAAGTCGGTATTGGCCCACAATGGTGGATCAGAAGATCCAATATGCACTGTGTCACATAGCAACATGGCACAACATCCCTGCCTGGGTTCAAAAGCTCCTTCAGCTCCCAGGTGCATCAGCATCTGACCCAATGTTCCTTTTAATCATTTTGCAGATGCGTCACAGGCTCTTGGTTTCACATGGATGACTGAAATCTCTATTAATTGTTATCTTCACTTCTCAGTTTTTCTGATTCACCTATAATTGTGCAGTCGGGATGGTCTGGTGCTGGTGAAGCAGGGTAACTGCTGGGGTATTTAATGTGGAACAGAACATTTGAACTTCAAAGACTTCATAGAGATACCTTTGCAGACTTAAAGATTAGCGTTTCAAGAAAAAAAAAACAACGTCTTATCATATCTTTACAGGAACCAACAGCCTTGCCAAGCCACCCTTAATGCAGCAAAATCTTAACTAACGAAAAATAAAAAGTTTTGCTGTTACTCGGCACCAGGCCCAGGACATTTCTCGTCTGTATGAGTTGCTTTTAAGTTGGAGGTCAGTTCTGTGCACAGGCACAACCATGCTATTGCTAAGACCACTTTAGGCTTCCGCAGCTAAATATGCACCATGCTTCTGTTCCATTGCCGGAGATGTCGGTCCCAAGGCAGCCATATGGAACAAGTCTACACTGAGACTTCTGGCAGCACTCTGAATCTACTTCACACACATTTGTCACTCAACCATGCCGACATGCTGATATTCTTTAGCGAAAACAAGCAGGTGGTCAGGTTCGTAGCTCTGAAACCTTGAGCTGATGAAGCTACAGAAAAAAAAGAAACCCTGCATACTGTATTATTTCTTACTATGACACAATCTATTTTTGTCACTAAGCTTCTTGTGGTTTTCTTTAAAGCTAGACACCTTCAGAGCAGGTGCTTCTTACTGCCATTAGTCCACCGCAGCTTATCTAAATGGCAAAGTCAGATATTAAGCAGTCATTTGTTATTTACAGCTTTAACACCTGCTTCTTATTTGCAGCCTTAATATCATAATCCAACCACAGAGTGCTAATAACTATATTACAATAACTCTATAGAACACAAGTATGTGACCATGTTGCTCTCAGATTGTGTTACACAACTCCAACAATGGCAAAAACATTAGCAACTGTTCCACTTTAGC
The DNA here is from genome assembly GCA_037974385.1 of Arnoldichthys spilopterus. Taxonomy (NCBI): domain Eukaryota; kingdom Metazoa; phylum Chordata; class Actinopteri; order Characiformes; family Lepidarchidae; genus Arnoldichthys; species Arnoldichthys spilopterus. Next base: position 29,279,297 of record JBBPDA010000081.1, read on the forward strand.
CTTTGGACTACAGCATCTACCCACACGAAATTCGCAAAGCTTTCACAGGCCGTCCTAGTGTTTAACAGTCCGCCTCAACTCATTATGTCTTAATTGACTCAAAGCCTGCATCACTGTTGGTTACACGGTTAGTTATTCAAAGCTGAGCTGTATAAACCTGCAGGGAAGTCTCTGTAGAACAGGATGTGTGGTGGAAGGGGGGGTGAATATGTATTTATGGTAGGATCTATGTGTGTTTGTGTGTGTGTGTGTGTGTGTGTGTGTGTTTGAAGGATGAGCATGGTCTCTGAACAGCTTTGCTCTATCCTCTGCCGGCTAGTCTAACCCTTACTTCGGTTGGCGTCCAGCTTGATTCCACACAATGCCAATGCTGCTGCCATCAGCAGAGCTGAGAAAACACCTCCTTCTCACCCTGCCTTTATGGTGCCATTCTTTTGTCTCGGCAGTTGTAAAGCCTACTTTCTGTCTGGCACCCTGCTTATTTACACGACCGCTCACAATGTGGGGCCTTACAGACGAAAAACACTGACAGCTTAACCCTGAAATGCAACCAAACTGCTCATACCCATCTCGCAGTGCTGCACAATAGGGACAACATATCAGTATTGTGGTTACAGAGTTAGATATTGCGGTCACAATGTTTTTCAATATATTAAAGGGTCCATATCACATTTCTCTACATAATAATGCAAGTAAAGTAAGTAATATAACAGCTTCACACTATATGTTCACTCCCCCATCCATGTACAGTCCATTTATGGAAACTAAGCTTTTAAAACAGCCAGTTTTCAAATTACAGTTCCACTTCACATGGAGGTTTTAAGATGTTCTGTGATTGGTTAGAGGCTCAGGTGCATATTGCAGCCTTCTGCAATATCAGTATTGCATATACCAATATTGCGATAACGATGTACTGATGATAAATAGCCCTACTATCTGGTATCATGTCCAGGACAACATTTACTTCAAATTCCCAGTGTACAAATGAATATACAAACAGTGCTCAGTGGTACAAAAAAATTCAATGTCCCAGTATTTTTCAAAATACATTGCAATATAAGCAATGCAAGTCTGGATTAATAAACTTAAGAAATCA
>JBBPDA010000081.1:29287048-29317234 GCA_037974385.1 Arnoldichthys spilopterus
GAGTGGCCTAGTCAGTCTCCGGACCTTAATCCAATAGAAAACCTATGGAGGGAGCTGAAGCTCAGAGTTGCACAGAGGCAGCCTCGAAACCTTAGTGATTTAGAGATGATCTGCAAATAGGAGTGGACCAAGATTCCTCCTAAAACGTGTGCAAACTTGGTCATCAATTACAAGAAACGTTTGACCTCTGTACTTGCGAACAAGGGTTTTGCCACTAAGTATTAAGTCTTTTTATGTTAGAGGGTTCAAATACTTATTTCACTCAATGAAATGCAAATAAGTTTCTATCTTTTATTTAAAGTTACTTTTTCAATTTTCCCTTTGATGTGCTGTTAAAATAAACCTACCATTAAAATTATACTTTTCTGAGACTTTTCATTTCTTTGTCATTGGACAAACTTACAAAATCAGCGAGGGGTCAAATAACTGTTTCCTCCACTGTAGATATGGATCAGCCTCTATGTGCTGCATTGCTAATGCACTTCTAAATATGTCCAAATGAAAGGATTACCATGGCATTACCATATGGGAGAAAGTTGCCACAAAATGAGAGACTGCTCCTAATTTTGGCCATTTATAATAATAAAAGATTATTATCATTATTATTATTATTATTATTATTGTTGTTGTTGTTGTTGTTATTATTATTATTATTATTATTATTATTATTATTATTATTATTATTATTATGGAGGTGCCTCTCAACAGATATCTGCAGCATTCCCCTACTCTAACCTTTTCAGCATGGCAGGTAATGTGGTTACCTGGACTGTAATAAATGCTTTAGTTTCTGATCAGAAACACTCAAGGTAACTGTTCTTGGTGTGTTTTGGTCAATGGAAGTCAGTAAAAACCTTATTGAACAAACAATAAATTGGGAAAAATGTACTGTCCCAATTTACTGTGCAGGCTATGGTTACAGAACCTATACTAGGCTGGTACATTGGGGTGGACTGGATAATATTGTCTTTGTTCAGAACTGATGTAACAACATCCACATCATTCAAGCTCACATTCAGTTTAGAACTGGGCACTAGAAATCAATAGGCACCCAAATAGCACAAATTGTTTCTGTATAAAACACATCACCAAAAACTGCTCAAACCACATCCAGCTTTTCTGAGTGTGATTTAGGGCACAGTGTTCAGCTTAGAGCTGTTTTGTGGATATCAACTTGTGTGACAGACAGTCATTCATACTGTGTCCTAACCCACACCATAAGTCTGAACCACCTAAACAAAAGATCTGAATGCAATATGAGTAGGTTTAAGAAGTTGGAAAATTTGAGGTATTTGGGTGTGTTTGTTAGCAAAATTAACCTGGCAGTTGCAGCTCTAAACTTAAACAACATACAGATTTAGGCCTAGGGCATTTGATTTTCTTGCTGAATTATTCCTCCTGTTTTCTGGCATCAAAAATAATGCCAATATATCATATAACACGTATAACCCATTGGCTCAAGCAAAAGATCTTACAAGCTGGACACCACATTTCAGTGGGTAAAACAATTCTTTGGGCAAGACTCCTAACACTACAATGGCAAAAATCTGCAAATTGTAAATTGCTTTGGGAATTAGCATTTGCCAAATGCACAAATGTAAATGTAATCTTGGCAAGAGGAACAAGTGTCTTTATACATGGAATGTAATGTCTTTATGTATATAACTGGTCATTTATCAATACTAATATTCATACATACTGTTGTGACCTTACATAACCATTTGTATTTACAAGCTGTCATGAGTGTAGAACTGCCAAAATATCTTATGAACAACAGAATAAAATCATGTCAAGTCAATGGAAAAATATTTTATAATAAGTGATTTTTATTGGTCAGTAAACTGTCATTTTCAGTTTCCCCATTTATGTAGAAATGTAATAAAAACAAAAAAAAGGTTTAGTTCCAACATTATGATGTAATATTTTGAAATAAAAACAAATGACAAGGTATATAGGAAATTAGCTCATAAGTCTCTATTTGTAAATAATTGTTCATTTGCATGATTAACATTCATATTCCATCCAATGCCTGTCCACACATCTGGGCGGAAGAACTGTTTCCATGATGCCATTTCACGGTCTACACTTAAAGCCTTGAAGAAATGTCTGACCTAGAAAAAAAAGAAAAAGCTCTTTCCCTTCCCAAATACACCGCGTTTCGTTCATACCCACGTACGACCGTCACAACACCTGTTCAAAGCGCCTGGTCTACCCACAAGCCCCCACACTCCCCTCCCGGCTTATGTAAGCCGCTCCTTTTTCCAAAGCTGCGGGCCGACAGCAGCTGCGTTGTCATCCCCGTCCGCCGCTCCCCCTGTTATCCCCCGTGCCAGTGTCTAACCCGATTCAGTCAAGCACTGACAGTTAAGAGAGAGGTGCGCTGGGTGCGGAGGAGATGGCGCGCTACGCAAATATTGTTCTTATTGCATTTTTTTTGCCTTCTCTTTTGTTAAAGAGTATGCTGGATTGCTATGAGATGCCAGGTGTGGGATGTGTAGGGTAGGTGAAGGTTTCTTCCTTGGCACTTAACTCATGTCTCAGAGGAGCATAGCACTTACTGCTGCTTATTTTTATATGCATGCTCATTAGTACTAGCCCATTAGTACACATAAAAAAAGTTTATAGAAAGATGGTTAGAAAGATAGATCAGCTGAAAAATAAACGAACGGACAGATATAAAGCCAGACTAAAAGAAGGATTAAAAAAAAGGACAGAAAGAGACATGTGGGACAGACATGCCGCTACATTCTTCCTACTCCCTGTGTCATTGTTTTCATCACATTATTGCATCTTTGCACAACCTGCGACTTTGCACCTGGCCGAACCATAACTGTGTTCCTCTTCATTTCCTATACATTATTGGCCGGTAAAGGTGACCCTGCCATCTAGTGCACATGTCCACATCACATGCAAGATCACTAGCACACCCCTTATGCTAACATTTGCTCACAGTGCAATATGTTCAAAGTTTCACAGATGCTGAAGTTGAATTTGGCCCTAAGGCTTGACGTGCTGCCTGTAACTTACTAGGTACCGATGCTTTGTCTTAATTTCCAAAGGAATAACTTTGGAGTTTCCACCTGCAAAAACAATTTGCCGAAAAAGCTTGTAAATACAATTCGTATCATCTTATCCAAGATTAGAAGATTGAGAAACTTGGTTCGAGCCATTGTAAGCCATTTCTTCTCCCGTAGGCACTGTCGGTATATAAACATATCTCCCAAATCTGCCTAATTTGTGAAATTTGCATTTCAGCCTTTTTTTTTTTTTGCTATCAAAAGCAGCACGCTCTCCTAGCGGAGATAATATGGATGCATCTATGGCGCTCTTTGCAGCTTCTATTGCCATCCTGCCACAGCAGCAACCCATGCTCTGTCCTAGACAATGCCTGGAGTGAAAAGATGTGCTTGCACAGCCGCTTTAGCCTTGGCGCCCTTGACCTTGGAACGAACCGGCAGGAACGGGTGCATTATGTGGAAGAGCGCTGTGCCTGCTTGCTTTGAGCTACTCTTCCAGGGCACTGCGTTTTTTTTCTCCCTTTCCTACTTTCTTTATCACTCTATCTTTTTTTTCTATTTGATTATCCATGTCCTGATTTACTGCAATCAGATGGTGAGGGAGCGGCGGTTAGACAGCCTTGAGCCACACACTGATGTACATCGACGACAGAAGGGTCAGCATGTAAAGGTATCCCACTGATTGGACCTCAAGGATCATGGTTAGGCTGCTCCAGAAAAGAGTAAATCATACGTGAACAGGACCGAGAGAAAGGAAGCCGGAGGTTGTCTACGTCTAAAAAGTTTTATTGGCAGTATAAAGCATTTCCACGGGTTTGATAAGGGGTCAAGGTGATAAATGACCAGATGTGATGTGTTCAACAGGAATTTCTCCCTGTAAGGATAAAATGTAGCTCTTCATCTTGAGTCACAGTTTTTTTCCCTCAAAAATCAAAATGGCATCGGAGTATATATCGGATAATCGATGGAGTCCCATATTGTAGTGAACCAAGTTTTAACTTTCCCTGTATTACATCACTCTTTTACCCAGTCCTGCAGTGCTAAACATTTTATAACGACACATCAAACTTTCATCGCTGTACGTCGAATCTAGGATGTTTCTTCCATTGCAGGCTCTCTGCACACTCGTTGGTCCACATTTTTACTCCTGGGCCTTACATCACCGCTTTGCCCGTAAATGCACTACCATCTGCTCGAAGGACGGCGCTACCTGTGCTGGGGTGTCCCAGCAGGACGCAGGCACCGGCCAGCTCTGGCAAGGAACTGCTGGCTTTGTGCCAGCCAGGGTCTGGAGAGCGCCAGCCAGACGGATGTGGAGTCAGGATGGCACTGCCCAGCGGGGAAGTGGGCAGCAAAGCCTGCTTGCGTTGCCCAGGGAGGGGTAAAGGGCAGTAGGTAAAGCATAATAGTGGACGTCTATGAAACTGAGTTCATTTGTGTAGGGCAGACAACATATTTTCACTTAAATCAGTATTCTCCCTTGCTCCATATTGAAGTCTCAGAAGTCGTTAAAATTTCATGGAAATTATTTTCATGCCAGGGTTGAGTCTGTAATATTTTGTTCTATGTTTCTAGAAAAAAAAATTCACAATTGACGACAATAGCTTTCCAATAAATGCAAATCATAATAAAATGATAAAAAGCTTCTCTTTTTTTACCCCTAGCAGAGATGACACCTTTTCTAACCTGCCTGTAATATCATCTCCAACCTTTTCTCCTTCTTGTCTTTTATTAATCTTATCTTCTCTGAAGAGTTATTCAAATCTAATGGATACCTCACGGTCACATCAATTAGCAAAGATCAGTTTTAGACCAACCACTACTTCCATTTAGTCACAAAACTTAGAGAATTATTAGCATGCTTCCATGAAAAGCAAGCTCTTATCATGTAATATGATAAGACTTTTACTCTACACTTATAATCATCACCAATTAAGCCAACTGCAGATCTGACACTAACAGAACAGAATGACCCTGGTTAGATCTCTTTGATTTAACACACTATTTGATCTAAAGTTCTCATTTATACACTTCTCCTCTCATACTCTTCTTCATTTAACCATGAGATGCAGTGGGATTCATGAAATTTTGCCATATTAAAGCAAGCTGTATGTATTCTCTTTCTTGATTCTAATCGCATGTTTTTAAGAGACTGTATTCCAAATAATGACAGTTATTTAATGTCAGCACTCATACCCAGGATATAACCGCACGTCCTTGAGCCACGGGCAGAAAATAAGAGGATCCTGCATTGAACTGAAACGGCTCCACGCGCTTGCACCTACTCATCCTCTTTCATTCCAACATCCCACTATCAAACACCTGACAGTGTTCCTACTATCTGTGTGGGCAACTTTGAAGTCATCATTATCTCTCAATATTTTTTTTCTTTTTCCTCGCTGAACCTCTGAGCTCATCCGCCTTTCAAATAGCACATAACTGTTCTGGTTGGTGCAGCGGAAGTTCATCCCTGCTTTGTATTAAAAAATACATCCTATTTCAATATCAAACAGATCACCTGTTTCGATAGATGAACAAATCAATTAATAATGCATTGTAGCAACAAAGTCCCCGGGACTGACTTGCCTGGCGAAGCTGGAAGAGTTGAAAGAGCACCCGTATGACACATGGTCAGTCCCTAGAGTACAGCTGCGCTGGAATAAGCCGCCTCTTTCTCTGTGCTCATACTGCGTGATAACATAAAATGATACAGTAGGTTCTAACATTCGACAGCACTTTCCTGGAAGGCACTGGCAGATATATAACTCAGGGAAACATCCATCCATACTCTTTAGAACGAACCTTCTTGCATGTCAAAAGTCTTATGATGCTTGGGACATATGCCAATGGTCCTCAGGCGGATTTGACTGATATACCTTTTCATGTGATGTAGTCGGGTTTCTCATAGGGCTGCACATTGCATACAATATCACAGTATAGGTATTCAATGTTGGCCTTCACATCATCACAAAAGTCTGGAAATTAGCCTCTAATCATTTCTTAATATTTTATTGTATGACAATAGCATTCAGACTAATCATTACTGGGAGTCTGAATGAACGACAATGTCCCAAGGTCACTATTGATTGTAGTAGGAATTCAGGAATATACAGTTTATCTGGTTGATTAAATCAAACCATTCTTTTTCCCTTTAAAATCGATAGAATTATAAAATATTGCAAAATACTTAAATACTTACACTACCGGTCAAAAATTCTAAAACACCCTGTTTTTCCAGTTTTTGCAGGTGATTTAAGCAGTGTGATTACAGTGGTAAAATTCAATGGAAACTGCCAAATGTAAAAAAAAAAAAAATCTTGATAAACAGGCATTTTTCAGGAATGAAGAACCTGGTTAACTTACAGCTTTCCTGAAGCATATGAAATAAATGGTGCCCTAAAATGAATAAAGAGAATTTCTAGAGGTGCCCCAACCTTTGCATCTTTACTTCCACCCCTTTCTGTCCAATTATTTTCCAACCAGCTTGTTGGAGCTGAAGTCTGGAGACTGTGTTGCTCTTCTATGAACTGAATCTACTGCTGAATTCTTTTCTTTTATTGTTGTGGCTCATGATCTTAGTGTGTCTGTTTCTGGCCTGTTCCTCCCCATTCTGGAGATTCTGATAGGGATATAAAGTACTACTTCCTGCACTACAGTAATGTGCTAATATTGCATCAGAGGGTGTAAGAGCTCTGCTTTTGTTCACACAGATGGGTTTGTAGGTCATCAAAAGAAGTTAGAGGTCCTGTGGGAATTGTCTGCATTAACCTTCAAGGCTTCCATTTACTTCCATTGATGCAGGAAAGCAGTAAGTTTACCAGGTTCTCAATACTTGGAGAAAAGCTCATGTCTATAAAATCTACATGATTTTTCAGATTTTGGACCTAAATTTTTTATTTTTGATGTATTTATTTATAGTAGCCGCTTGCCTTTGAACAATTTAAGGTTATTTACTGTAACTGAACTGCTTAAATTACCAGTAAAAACTGGAAAGAGATTCAAATACATAAACACACACTCAATCAGGTCCATAAGTAGAAAGTTACATTGATTCAGCAAATCTGAGAAATGAAACAATAAATATGAGCTCAAAGTTTAAGTGGTGTGAAATTGTTGAAATAGTGTCGGAATTACAACCATTTTATTTATAAATGGACAACTGATTGCTCAGCTGCTGTGTGGCCAGGCATGCGTTTCCTCATTATCTAATTTATAAGACAGTTGATAAAAAGTTTATCAGTTCAGTTGGTTTTGCTGGAAATCATTAGGGTATTCAGAAAATACAAGAAACCGAGAACAAAATTAAAAAAACATTCTGGAAATCAATGTAAAAAGACTTTATCCAAGTAATTTAGTAGAGTTCTACTGGTGTTTAAGATCTGTGATGATAAAAAGATGAATGCATGGTTGGACACTACGGAGTGTGAACTGGCAGCACTTCTTCAACACATCTTCAACCTAAACCTGCGACAGGGGAATATGCCCACACTGTGGAAGACCTTGTGTCTCATCCCCAAGAAAGCAAGATCAAGTGAGCTCAATGACCTCAGACCGGTTGCCTAAACATCACACATCACGAATTGCAGCTAATGCTACATCTCCTCAAATCACATGTGAATCATGCACTAGACCCCCTGCAGTTCACCTACGAAGAGAAGGTGAGCGTGGACGATGCCTCTCTCCACCTACTTCACCAGAACCACTCACACCTAGACAATGAAAGCACTGATCATGTTTCTTGATTTTTCCATTGCCTTCAACACCAACCAGCCCCTCCTCTTGAGGGATAAGCTATTGAGGTTTGGAATAGACTTTTACCTGGTGAACTGGATCACAGACTACCTCACTGGCAAGCTTCAGTTTGTCAGACTAAGACACTGAACATTGCAGACTTTGATCAGCAACACTGGAGCTTCACAGGGGACTGCCCCTTCCTTTTTAGCCTGTACCCATCAGACTTTATCTACAAATCAGGGGCATGCCACATGCAGACGTTCTCAGATGACACTGTCATTGTGATGTGTGTCTGGGGTGGGCAGGAAGATGAGTTCAGAGGTATGGTGTGGGACTTTGTGGGACGGTGAAGTCAAACCAACTGCTGTTAAACATCTCCAAAACCAAGGAGATGGTTATGGACTTCCATAGATCTGGACCATCACTGAGAACTGTCTGCATTGATGGGGTGGATGTGGAAAGGGTCCAGACCTATAAATGCCTGGGAGTGCAGTTGGACAACAGGCTGGACTGGTCAGATAACACAAAGGCTCTGTACAGGAAAAGGCAAAGCCTGCTCTATTTTCTGAGGAGATGGACTGTCTGGTGACCGTGGCAGAGAGAACATCACCATGCAAGCTGCTGTCTATTATGGACAATGAACACTACCCGCTACATCCAATCAAAAAAGGAGCTTGTTTAGTGGCAGGCTGCTCTCACAGAACTGCAGTACGGACAGATTTAGATCATCCGTTGTCCCCAGAGCCATTAGACTCTTTCACTCTTCCGATCAGGGGCGAGGTGGGGAGGAAATCAGGGCCTGATGATACCGCTCTGCTCTCATGTGTACAACTCATCTATTACCTCATAAGCTCATAACTTACAGACACGTATATGTTAGGTTTGCACAATATCTAATTTTGTCATTTATGCAAGAGCACCTTGGTTTCGGTCACTCTGGACTCATATTATGTGCCACCTATCTCTTTAGTATTAATATTGTCTTATAATATTAATATTTGCACAGTGTGTTTGTATTGTTTTCATAGTACACTATTTGTATAGTTATTTGTATTTTGTGTGCTAATTATAGTTTATAATACCTTTAACTTATTTTAATATCTAAATGTTTTATTTTCCATTTCATATTTTCAACTGGTCTGACTTCTTAAGCATTTCAGCAAATGTTTTTACCCACAATCTACTTCCTCTCCAAAGCTGCAAAACCTAAGCACTGTCGTCGTTTAGACACACGGCCGTTGAGGAGAGATAATCAACCCTAAATTATCCAGCAGGGCTAGAGCAAGGTGGCACCAAGACTGATCAAAGTGAGGCATGAGAAGGGCATAGTAATTTAGCGCTGATGAGCGCACTTTGCTAAACATGTTTGGACATGGGCAGATGTGGCAGCACCTTCCAGATGTCTTCATCCGTCCCCCACTGCGTCGTTTCAAAGCCATGCCGCACAGATGGGCCTCGCCAAAGTCTGACATGCACCTCAGCTTATCGTCTTTTGATTCCAGCGGCAAGGAACAGTGGCACTTTGGCTTTCAAAGACAAAAAATAGGGAAACCTTGAAGATTCTGATCGTGTCAAAAAACTGACCAAAACTGCAACTCTAATTCTTGGGACTTAATGGAAGCAAACATTTTTTACATGATTTATTTAACATATTAACTCTCACCTGCCTTTGATGCTGCTCGTTCAATCTGCAGGGAGGGGCTTCACCCCAGCATGGCAGTTGTTTGATGTTGCATTCCGGGGAACCCTTTTCTCTCTTCATAAACTTTCATTTAATATTAATAACGCTTTATTCAATCTGTTAATAGGCCACAGTTCACCTGACTTGAATGCTTAAGCAGCCATGTAGAGAAGGGAGAAAAAAAAGAAATAATTTGTAAGAAAAGCACCCTCTGATATTTTTGTCCAGCACTTTTGTTCTTAAAGAATGGATTTTTAATGCGCAAGCGTCAGGGACATTTTAAGCCAACGCTCTCTTTTACAAATGATAGCAATTATTTAATTTTGTGATTTGCATAAGCCTGGAGAGTAGCTTGATTTCAGAATAAAAGAGGCTCTAATGTTATCATGAACAAAGCAGAATTATGCTCTGTGCATTGATTAAAAATGTCCAGTGAGCAAAATCTAGGCTTAAGAAGTGCAGAGCTGTGTTGGGTCTACCCAGGCCAGGGCATCAGTGTGCTGCACCATTTCCCAATTGTTTTTGTGTTGTCAGCTGGTTTCTATAAGGACAGGCAGGCTTGGAACAGCATGAGGCCACAGCCTGAACCGGAGCGCTGCATGTTTAATAGCATCTAGAGGGAATGTCAATTACACGTTCAGGATTGATCGGCCCTTTCTGCACTCTCCACCAAGAACCGTCTTGACACGCCCCTCCCCTCTCCTCCCTCACACTCAGTTGTCTTACACATACATACCCACTCACCCCTCTTTTTTCCCCCTCATAAAGAGAACATAAAGTTGATGACACTTGCTCAGTACACTGGCTTAGGGTTGAACGATTTGCTGAAAATATCTAATTACAATTTAATTTTTTCCCCTCACACATGCCTTTTTTGCCAAAAAATCAAGTTCTTACAGACTTGAGGCTTGTGGAAGGGTGCCAAGTCACAAGCAGTGCATTATTAATCATTAAACTCCAGTTAAAACTTGTCAATATTGGATAATTAAAATTGCAGCCATTGAAAATGAACAATTTCAGCACTATATTGGTCCCTTGGTTGGTAACTGTTATTGCAGATATACAGGATTAGGGCTGCACACTATGGATAAAATATCAGTATTGCACATTTGCATATTGCAGCCTTGTGTGATATCCATATTCCAGAGACTGATATTGCGATAACAATGTACAGACGATATATTGCGCAGCCCTAAACAGAATGTATATGATCTGTTTAATAAAATGCATGGTTATTTAGGTGACTATCATCATCATCATCATCATCATCAACATCATCATCACTGCTACTACTGAAAGTGTCATTGTAAACACACACAAGCACCACAACGACATTTGACCTCTGTACTTAACCCATCACACATGCACACAGGCCAGAAAATCTATGAAAAAGTATACGTCAAATTGTTCTTCTACATTTCCAAATCTCTGGACAAGTGCAAGTGACATCATACTTGCATGCAGCATGAGTGTATGCACTAGGACATAGTGGAGGCCTTGTTGTTTGAACATTGCCCTTGTGAACTGAAGGTCACAGGTCCCAACCCAGGCACAAGTGAGGTTCCCTTGAGCAAGGTACCATCCCGTTACACTGCCCACTGTTCCCTGTGTGCACGTGTGATGGGTTAAATGCAGAGGTCACACTTCATTGTTGTGCTTGAGTGTGTTTACAATAACAAATAGTCACTTTTACTTCAACACACTCCACTCCACTCACACACTCCACTCACACACTCCTACTACTACTACTATTACTACTACTACTACTACCACCACCACCACCACCACCAACTATTTATATAAAGTTGTATCTATTTGTTTATTTTTTCCATCTTTTTATTCATGTTTTGTGGGCATAGAGAGTGGTAAGTCACAATCTGCACTCACTTTTTGCAAGGTTTGCTGTATATTTTATTCACTTTTACAGATCTTTCCCCATCTGCTCGGATGATCTTTCCCTATCAAGGGGATTTAATATCCTCCTTAAACGCTACATTTTTTGAGCACTTAAAAGCAGGCTCCTGTGGGACAGCCACCAGACTCACAGCATCAGCTCCTCTGTTTAACACAATCACACTTTTAGGAACAGTTGCCTCACTGGTTCTCCATACTGTGAATCTAGGTCTTTAAGAGTGAGTGGTATAGAATGTGAATAGTGAACTAAATATTGACAGAAGACAGCTTAGGCTTCTTTATGTCAGATATTTTCCCCCTACTAAATAAATAATCACTGCCCACGACAAAAATAACAAGGACAAGTAGACAAAGACAAAGTTGTAGAGAGAGCATGTTAAAAATGTAGTGTCTACAAATGAAAAATGGCAGAACAAAAGGAGATTCGCGTATATACTGAAAAAGTAAAGCACAGGATTATTTGACTCTACGTATATTAAATATTCCGCAGCTTCTTTTTTCCTAGTCATAAGACTTGTGTGTAATCTACAAAACACTAAATTAGCAGAGGCCTTTAAAATAGACAGTTATTCTTAATGATTCTTAATTTACTGGACTAATTAATCAATTAATTAGGTTGTTTAGATCAGATCTTTTCGCCTCTGAGACAACAAGATGCAACACACAGCCATTAGGGCAAGGTTCATAACCCTTTTCAGATAACTACAGTGATACTTATCCAGACAAACTAGTCTCTGATGAGAGTGATGTTAAAGCCAGGAGTTCAGAGGATCAGAGCCTCAAACCTTTCTGTTGGGTGAGTTCACCCCAAACTAAAATCAAACTAAAATAATTCTAAAAAACAATAATAATCGAAACAAAATTTAAATAATGTTAACTTGATAACATTACGCCTTTACAGTCATGGATTCTATAGCAAATAGCAACTGAAGAAAACTCTATTGTTTGTTAATTACTTCAAATTACATTTTTAAGGGGGATTTGAAGTAGGAGTAATTCAAGTCTGTGTTTGGAAATACCAAGGAACAGTCAAAGTCTGTAAAATGCTATTTAGGCAAGCCCTACATCTGACGCATGCAATCAAAAAATGCAGGAATTTATTAATTTTCCAGCATTTTCCAGAAAATATTTTTTCAAAAATATCTGCAAACATGTGGTCAAAGCACTCAGAGCAGAGTGTGTAATTCTCTTTGCAGACTCCGGAACGCATTTCCAAGTTACAGCTGGTTGTGGACAAGCAAAAGTTGTTTACACCACTTGTTTTCCATGCAGTTCTCTCCAGGGATAGTGCACAAGTTGAGAAGAGAAATGTTCAGTGGTCTGCGAGAGACAGCTTGCTGTTGGTGTGTGATCAGAAGCTGAATGCTTCTTTTTTGGTGAACATGAAAAATGTGTCACTGATTATGGCAATCACTGCAGCTACAGCACCAAGCACATTAACATCAGCAGCTTCCACGTCACTAATGGAATGACTACAAGTCTTCAAGCCACATGGCTGTAGTGTTAGGACCTTTTCTGAACACTCCATGGTAAAACTCAGAAAGCAGGCAGTCAGGGTTGACCGAGGATAACCCATAGTCATAATGCTATAAACACCAAGGCACCAGAAACACACAATCAAACAAACAGGGAATTGTGTTCTATTAAGATGTGTGGTTATTTGGATGTATGGCTGATGAACATTAGTTGAGCTCATCATATACTGCAGTACTGATAGGATGTCCAGAGATAAAATACTCATAATGCAGCTCATGTTAAGAGTAATTTCCTTGAGAAGAACATTATGTGAATGTGTATTCTGGGAGATAGAAAGCACATAGTTGAAGACAATGTTGCAACTGCACAATAATGGTCTTAAAATAGTTACAAGAAAATGAAAAAATTCATTTACATTGTTTGCATTAGGGCTACACATAAAATGTGATGTTTGATAATAGTGGATCTTGGGATGAAAATAAATGATAAATCAAAAGTGTATCTCTGACTGGTTAAGTCACAACTATAGTCTCTACAGCTGTGTTTTCACTAGTAACATGCCTCTGTGTTGGCCTGCCATGCCTAAATCTTATTACACTAAATAAATTAAATGAAAAAAAACTTAAAAATAAAAACATAATAATAATAACCCTTCCTACCCAGTTTGATGAAACAAAATTCCTTGCCACCCTATTTAAAAAAGCCTTATTTAAACCCCCACCCTGATTCTCCTCTTCAAGAACCCAATAAAAAAACAGGAGAAAGATCTGGACTGCCGATCAGCCTGGTCAAGTACACGCACTTTGTGTCTATAAAGCCACTCTGTAGTAGCACATGCAGCAGGAACCTGGCATTATCTTGATGAAATAGCTATGGACCATCTCTATAGCAGCATATGTCTCTCTAAAATCTTTTGGAAATAGTTTGATACTTACAAGTCATGTAAGGCCCACTGGTAAGTAATGTGTAGGTAATTCAGTCACATATGATCCAGAAACAAAGATAAGTCTTACATATGTTAAATTCATTATTATTATATGACGAAAATGTAGCGAGTACAAATATTTTTCACGAAACAAGTGTGACAACTGTACACACAATTTAAGGAACAAAATACATTCATCTACTAGAAAAACACAAACATGATATTGATGGGCCACATATGCTTGTTTAAATTAGCTATAAGTACAATAATTAAAATAAACATTGATGACTACTGCTGGTGACAACTATGTGAGGTGAAATCAGTAGGGTAAGATCAATAGGGTAGTACCGCTTTTTACTGTCTGATTTTCTCGTTAATTAATATGTCAATTCCCAAAACCAGTTCTCGCCATCAAATCAGTAAAAATATAAAACATGTTGACGACTGTCTACCAATTCAATATCCCACTTAATATTCCAGACTCATTGATAATACGCTGACATCTCTGATGACAAGGTAGCCTTGCACTGGTAGGAGAATAGTCCTGCATTAAGCCATTTTTACCTGAGCAACAGCTAAGCTTCTCAATTATCTCCGCAGGCATCTCATCTGCTTCATGGCCATGGCTTCTCTATTGAAAATAGCATTTTTATCTGTTCCTTCACTCATAATCCTAAGGGTTACAGATTGCACGAGATTCAATTTGTCCCTCAGAAATGTGCCGAGCAGCCCATCTACTGCCGATCAGGACTGAGATGGACCCTTTTTCCCCCCTGCATTTCAGGGTAAGGAGACCACTGGCTCTCTTTCTATACCACTGACAATCACCCCTGTCAATCTGAATTACTGAAGGTGGCTGTGCTCTCGGGGAAGCACGTTATGTGGATCTTCTCACTGTGGCCAATCTCTGTCAGTCTGTCCGTCTGCAGAGGGAAATGGTAGCACTTTATCTGTCAATCATTTAGAATACTCAAAAAAATACAGTAGTTTATCAGTTAAAAACTGTACTTTACAATTTGCAATTTACGGCATTTCCTGTGATTTAGATTATTCTGCAAGAACAATTGGTGCCACCTCACAGCAAGAAGGTAATGGATTTGATTCGCGCTGGGTGCTTTGTTTGTGTGGAGTTTGAATGTTCTGTTTGTCTGCGTGGGTTTCTGCTAGGAGCTCAAGTTTCCTCCCACCGTCAAAAGATATCTAAGGTGGACTGGAGATTCTAAATTGCCCCCAAGAGTGTGTGTGTGTGGGGGTGTGTGTGTCTGTTCAGCAATGGACTGGCAACCTGTCCACTGGTATTGGTTCCAGCACCCCCTGCAACCCTAGTTAGGATAAGTGGCTTGGAAAATGAAGGAATGAATTAATAAGCAGTAACCTTCCTCCTTGGAAATATGTCTAATTTATCTAAATGAATATAACAAAGCAACACATTACACATAAAAGAATCTCTATTGTTTTTATGGCTGCAACTAATGATTATTTTCATAATCAGTTAATCAGCCCATAATGAGTGCATTGAATTGGGTGAAATAAGAGCAGTTTTTTGGTTTGTCAGTAAGTAGTTAACATTATACACAAATCTTACTAAAAAATAATAACTACAAGCATCATTTCGAACAATACTTTAAAACATAATACACCCACTCTCAAAAAAACAAAAATACTTTTATGAAGGCCATAGCAACAGATCTTCTGCACTATGCTTGAAAATGCTATTTATAAAGTGTAAAAGGTGCAAAAATTAAGTAATGCATTTTTTCCCCTTACAGTCAGCTTCATTGTACAACATTGTGCAAGCTTCCTTTGCCAACATAGGAGCAATGATTAAAGAACAAACAAACTGAGCTCCCCAATACAGAATCTCCTCTCCTCTTCAGCAGACCCCACAGGTTTTGAACAGAGTTTAGGTCTGGAGACTAGAATGGCCATGTCAAAGGTTTGATTCTGTGGTCAATAAAACATTTTTACATAAATATGGATGTGTGTTCTGGATAGGTGTTCTACTTCAGCATTTTGGATGAGACAACGTCTGGTTATACTGGTATTTCAAGGTGGCCATGACATCATGTATCCTAACAGAGTCCATAGGGCCTTCATAGAATACTACTCCACCATACTCAAGAAAATGTGAGATTAGGTGTTTTTTACTAAATAGCTGGTCTGCTGTGGCTAGAACCTAGTTCAGTAAGTTTCAAATTTTGTGTTGGTGGGGAAAAAAGACTTCTTCCATTTATTTTTTGATGTGTTGGTGTTATTTAATTGTAGTTTTGGAGACATTGTGACTTGGTGACTCCAGAATGTTACTTCTTCTGTTCTTCTGCAACTTCCAACCATGCTTCTTTGTGAAAAAACTACCTCTCTAACCATCCTCCAATTACAGCATCAATTTTTTTACATCTATTGGGTGATTTACAAGCAACACATTTTTGTCTCATTTCATAAGTGTGTTCTCAAATCTTGCCCATATTAATGAAAGACTAAGGTAATTTGACTTTTATATCAAATTAGATTTTTACCCCAGTAAAACAAGAACTCACAGAAGATGTTTAATAGCTTCTAAACAAGTGGGATTTAAAAAGGGTCAAATGTAAATGAAAACATGCTTCAATTACAATTTGTCACATAAAAGTGTCAGTGTCAGTTACCTTATATTTTCTAAGGGTTTTGGTTTTCCTGGAGCTTTCACTTCAGCTTCATAATACATGCCAATTAAAAAGATGCTTATGACCTTTACCAATCTTTAGCAAGTATGCTAAATATAATGGCTGATTATAAATTAGTCAATTTAATAATATAATATTAACCATACAGGATGACAACATAGCACTGGAGTCTCCACATTGTGCATTTTCTTTTAATTAAGTTCTGTATCATTGGATGGGAACAATATAAGCTGTAAAGCCAACTAATTGAAAACAGGGTTTTCTGCCAAATATAGTTTATCAGTATGAGTTATGTCAGTGTTGTTGTTGCAGCCTTGTTTCTTTTAACATAGAGCACAAGTACTACGTATATGTGGCTTCATTTATTAAAATATGTCTGAAACGATGATACATTCACAAAGTATTATGGTTTATTCAAGGCTTACAGCTTTTAGAGCATGCCCTAGTATTCGAGCATAATTCAAATACTTAAATGGTAAATTGCACTGCAAAAAAATTCTCAAAGTTTTTTGCTGCTGTACTACAGTTAAAGGAGCAAGGATGTAAATGAGATCTCTAATGAGTGTCAGTATGTCAGTTCAGACAGGAATTAAATGCAATTTGTTTGAGAGCATTCTTCGTTCATGGCACAAAACATTCTGAAGGTCAGAGCTATTTGGAGAATAAATGAAAATGAACACTTACATCATACGTCGGTCTTTGTACCAGACCCTTGGAATTCTCCAACAAAGGAATACTGTGGTAGTTTGAGTTGGCTGTGACAGCACCTATCATTTATGCCAGAAAAAAAATCATTTACAACTGCCAAGGTAGTCCAACTTTAAACTTCTGTAATAAATGCCAGTCTTTCCCCCATCATTAAACAGCTAAGACATCCTTCTCAGTAAAATCAATCCTTAAATATAATGCACTAAACTCAGATCCCAAGTCTGGTGCAAATCTGCCCATTTACAGAGGACAATCTAGAAACAAAGTAATCTCTAGAAAGATAAAGGAAGAGGTTTGTTATAAACTATAGTAGTTTGTGCTTAATATTTTGAAATGATGGTGTTGAATCTTTTCATTTAGCTTTTTTAATTACAAGAAAACCAACAAGATCTCCCCCTGCTGAAGGTCAGAAGATATAAGCAGTCATCTGTCAAGCTCTAACAATCAGAAGCAGATGTACTGTATTTGGGTTTTTCTTACAGGTTTGACAGTCCAAACAGCATTTAGTTTATTAATAAAATGTATTTTGTAATTTTGCTTAAGAACCCATTGACACTATTTTAACGCACTTCTGCAGAAATATATGCAAATTATTCCTCAGCCAAGTATAAACTATAAAGCATTTAGTCACTTAAAAATTCGTCTGATGGATGATAAATGAACTCATAGTCAATCACCACTGTGCTTCCTAAAAATAAATGTACAGAAAACATGACACCGTATCCCACCTATCTTGAAAATGTTCAAGGTAAAACTGAGGGCCGTTAGCTAACTAGACACAAGAAATTCTATCACATTTGTTAATGATCTACCAGTCAGTCACCATTCTCCAATGCATTTGTCCCTTACAAGTGCAAGGATTAAACAAAAAAAAAAAAAAAAATATCTAATTTATTAGAGTAACGGTAGAAATTTTAATGGAGACATGAGACAGTCCTGAACTCAAACTAAAATTATATGACCACTAATTTAAAGCACACTTGAGTAAAGCTAGATCAAACAAACTGCATCAATTTCTGTTCATTCCTATGATCCATATTTAGCAGAACAACCTTTATAGATGCACCTTATGTGTTTGACTGTGAAATTCATTAGAAAACAGACTCAAACATGGGGACCAGCTTACAAGTTCTGTTAATTCACCACGTGTCAATAAGAGAAGAAAAAGGTTATGGCTAGGTTTGAAAAATGTATTTGATATACTATAGTAATGGGGAAGTATTTTTATTCTGTAACTGTTCATAATTGCTAGAACTAATTGCCTTATAATAACTTAAATGACTATTACAAAATTTTTTTTTGCAGATTTCCCAGAGTAAATGTTCTTTTAGAAGCTTTAATCCAAAGGCTTATATATGTGCACAGTGTCTCTTCTTGCTCTCCGACACATACCAGATGGATTGGCCCAATTAACAGAGCTGTGGCTCATAAGCCACTAGTTTGTGTTTCTACCAGACACATACCAGGTGTGTAACTATGGTAGTCTCTAAAGCTGTTATGGACCAAGGTCAAATCTTGCCAACAGCTACTTTTCCAACAGTTGTTTTACTAGATCTACATCAGTCATTATACATTATGGAACCACTGCCTGAAATAATTCTCTGCTGGTTTTATCTGGCTTGAAAAGTTCACTAATTTGCAAAAAAAAAAAAAAAAAAATTATAGTAACATATTCAAACCTCAGGGCAAGTGTACTTTCAGAACTTCAACTTGTTCACATCTGTCTTGCCCAGTACAGTTCATTATGTTCACATCCTGCAAGTCGAAAAACTTCTAGACCCAGAAGTATTTTTATCTCCACTGATGAGGAAAAAATAAAAATGAATGAAACTTTACTTTTTTTCCCTTCTTTTTTTTTTTGTTATAAAATCACCAAACATAGGCCTGCACTTAACAGATATAGACCAATTAACAGAATGCACTCAGCTCTGGGATCATTTGTAATATTGGCCAGGAGCACAATTAGTCTACTTTGAGTCTTCTTACTTGGTATGCACACAGCAATGAACTCAAAGCAAATATTTCTTAATTACTCAGTCATAAGGAGAGAAAGAACCATATTTCTCTCAATGACAGAATCACTGGGACATTCTGTAAACAGTCTACAATAACACATGATTTTATTTTCCAATTTGTGAGGAATTGAAAGCATCAAATACATGGGATTACTGTACGCTTTCCAGTGCCATCCCAAAGTAAACAATAGTGTGGATTAGTGTGCGTGCATGTGCCTCTTAGAAAGTGAAGCCCTTTGATTACTTTGATACAGTCATCAGGCACCCTTTTCAATTTGTGTTCAGTCTGCAATGTCTGACTGTTACAAAATCGCCTATAATTGATCTTTAATTGAAATCCCACCAAAAGTCCAAATGATTGCACTGCTTCATATCTTTGAAGGTTTCATTCCGAGAAACAGCAATGGAATAGACTCGTTCATCAACGTGCTGCTGCCAAATATTATTATTGTTTTTCAGCCTGAAGCGTCTACCCTGAAATCCAACATCTCTAATTCCCAGCTCTGTTCCTTTCTCCATCCTGCAAAGTGCACTTTAATTGCCACGTTTACAGAGACGCCCTTCTATTTGAGGCTCAAAATGAAATCTACTGAATTGCATCTTGCCAACTGCCAAGAAGTGAAACCAACAGCTTATACTCCTAATACCGAGGGCCCACATGCCTGTAAATAATGTGTGGCAAACAATCTGTATCTGTGCAATCAAAACAGAACCCATAGATCAGAAGTCTTTCTATTCATTGTGCTTTATAGCAAATGCTACCTAAACATATCCAAAGACCCATGTTCCAGGTTCCCTACAAGTGGATTCATGGACATTTTGGAATGTTAAGTTCTAATGCTTCAATTTGCCATTACTCAACCTTTCTCCCACACTGCAATATAGCCATTCGCCTGCACGTCAGAACCGTGCAGTCCATCTGCAGACATGGAGCAGGGTGAGAAATAATGGCACTATTCAGCTCAGCATGGTAGGAGAAAGCCAATGTCATAAGTATTACCATTGGGCCCTGCTCTGAGGTTGTGAATTAAGTTGTTCTTACTTTCTGGCAGGTCTGAAGCCATCCTCATAATGGCAAAAGTTAAGGCTTCTGTAAGTGTATATGGCTCTGGCTCAGTACAAGCTCTAGTCTGGAGAACCTCTTTCAGAATTTACTGTTTAAAAAAACTGGATCGACCAGGGCTCCTGTTTCTTGGCTTATTACCATGTAACAGGAATTACAGCATGATCTCCTTGCTACAACTGTAAGATGTAATTAGCTTGTTTTAAACATAAACATTGAGACACAGGTAAAAAAAAAAGAAAAAAAAACACCTGATTAAATGTGCCCCAATGTGTCAAGATCAAGCTTGGTACCGATATTTTGGAAACCAAACATGTCTTGGTTAGCAACTGTCTGAATAAAAATTATTTTTCCTCTAATAGTAATCTCAACACTAATTCAAGATAATGGGTTATTTTGAGTTGGATTAAAATATATAGTATATACACAGTGGGGGTGTAAAATCTCTGGCCATTAAATCTGGGAGTAGACATCTAACCAGGCCCAGCTGGAGAAGGGGTGGAGCTAATAAGCATGGGAAGACCTAACAGAACTACGTGGCTCTCTACATAGTCTTTATAGCCTGACATAGTCTTAACTGACATAATAGGGCCTGTAAGACAGGACTCGCTTGACATAACTAATTAACACAGTAACTGCAAATAATAAAAAAAGCAATGCAGGAAGGTTTTTCGACTTAAAAAAATAGCTTTTATTTTGGCCAAATAAATAAATAAATACTTCATTAAATAAGATTATAATCAATCCTAACATTCCAAAGTCATGCAGTGGAACTGGCAACTTCAGACCAATGTATCACATATTTACGCCCTTAGCTGTCAGTCAGCAAAAACTGCACTCGTTGAAATTCATTAGTTCTCAACTGAAACACCTGTTTTGAAATGTTTTTTGAATTGGATACCCTTGCCGGAGGTTTCTCAACTTTACATCCAGACTCAATTCTCACCTTCAGTCAGCTCCACTGGGGTTGTGGACAGTGTGAAAACCATGGTACGTCATTAAATCCACCGTCAAAACATGACACACAGCATTAACTTCTTGTAAAACAGCTTCAAAGCCCCTTCAAACGAACGCCATGCCTTAAGCACGGTTGCACATTAAGCAGCGCTACTGCTTTTACTCTCAATAAATCGAAAAGCGACTCAGGCATTTAATTTCCAGAAGAAGAATTACACACTCAGAGACACCTCGCACTTAACAAAATACCACACAGACACCTGGGTCTCATCTGAGCCTATTACCACTAAATCACATCTTTATTTATATGATCCTTTTCTCCAAGGCCTCCGCTTTTCCTGTGGGAACCGCTTGTGTAGCATCTAATTTTCTCTATATTAATGACAGATTATTTTGCTAGACAGAAAGAGAACTCAATAAGGAAGCAAGGTACCAGAAAGGAGTCGTTGCATAACAGCAGACAAAAACTGTCTTGCCAGTTGATGAGGATAAACTTGAAGCATCGAAGTGTGTCTGACTCTGTGAGCGATCACTCTATGACCCAGCACGCCCAGTGGGCCGCAGTTATCTTAGCAACTGCAAAACGAGCCAAAACCCTCCACTCGTGGGCGACCATGAGAACAAATCTACGGAGAACTGAATAGTTTTGAGCTACGGCTAAAAGCAGACTTGCCAATAGAAACAGGCTGCTGAAAGCTCGAAGGGACAAAAGGGATGGCTCAGTCTCTCTCCTGTGCAGAGTCAAGTTGTCAGTCTTTGTCACTTTCCCGAACCCCAGTGGTTTAATATTGGTCAAAGATTGTTAAGTTTAAGAGCACAGTTGGACCGTCATGGTCGAATAAAAATTTTAAATCTACCTAACCTTATCACAATTAAATGCAGTTTCAATACTGGTCAAACTATTAAAGGAAGGAAGAGACCTTACTTATGTTTGTCTTTAGTATTTGATCAGAAATTGCCATTATGGAGTGTGTGATGAACAAGTGGACAGTGGCAGCTTAGCCTACTTGCTCATGTGTTCAGCAGGTTCAAGTCCCAGCCCAGGTACCACCGAGGTACCCTTGAGCAAGGTACTGTCCCGCTACACCACTCCACGGGCACTTTATGCAGAGGTCACATTTCGTTGTGGTGCACTTTGTGTGATAGGGTGTGTTCACAATGACAGTCACTTTCACTTTACACTTCCTACTGGAGAACACAATTGTGCGCAATGTAAGAGAAGTCACAAAGTAGTAAATAGAACAATAAATGGATTACTCCTTTAGTCCTAATACAACTCATGTAAAATAAATGTTTAAACATATTAGGTGTTCAGTCTAGTTAATATTAATTAATTTATATATTTTAAAACAGTAGAACAGTTAAAGAGGAAAAAATAAGCTTTACATTGCTATGTGTAGTCTTACATGACAGAAAAAAAGAATTGCAAATAAATTATTACTAACTGTGCTAACTGTAGATTGTTTTTCCATAGGCCTTAACTTCATATTCTTAACAATTATTTAATTCCCCACTGTACAAGTATTACTGTATAGAAAATAACAGTGATTACTGATAAGTGATTGTAAATCAGCTCAGTGAGTATTAGCTTTTGCTTCGAATGTATTTGCAACATGCAACCAGCGCTCCATTTGGAAACGATTTTCAGCTGACTAGATGGCTATGACTCAGGATATCTCTACATCTCTGGAGGCAATTTTTTTAACGTAGTGGCATTTAAGGTTTAAGGTTACAACAGCAATTAATGAAATGTGTACTTGAACTCTCTTGTTTACATAAACAAGTTTATTATGTACAGGTATGACACAAATCTAGAACTGAATAGAAGTGATACATGTATCTAAATATCTACTTGTGACTTAAAATAGGATTTTAACTGCAAATTAAATATAATTTTTTTCACCCAGGCTTTTTTTTTTTTTGCCTCAGACTGCTATATGCAATGTGCCAGAGCACCAGTTCTTATTCTCTGCATAATTAGATTTCATTGCCATTATTATTATTCAATATTAAATTAAAACTGCTCAATAATGGATATAATAGGTTCAAACTAAAACTGCAGGTCTTGCAATGCAAGAATTGCACTCTTTCAAATTTCCATTTCAATATAAACCCGATTAATCTGTTCAGCCCTACTGGACACCAGCCTGCCAACATCAGAGTTGATGACAAGGAACTCTTGGATGTAATCAGTTTGTCTACTCATACACACAACAAATCACAAAACATCCCCTTAAAAAAACATGAGAGATGTGCTTCCTACATTGTTCTGCGGCAAGTCGTAGATGTCATTTCTATCACGTCTGTAATTTTATCTAATGAGACAAGACTCAAAACACGTAGGAGCATATTACAAAATGGTGGGAGGTTGCCTACTGGAATTTGTTACAGCACACTTGCTTTACCTCTACATACCCACCTCTGTTTGACCTCCTCCCTGAAATCCCAGTGCTAATAAGCCAGAGCAAACCTGGCTCATCACATTATTAACCAGACAGCTGTGACCTAGGCACGACCCAAAAGTCGTCTGCAACACTTCACCTGATGTTCTAGGACTGAGGTGTAACTTGGGCAGGTGTAGCAATATCCTCATGCATCTTGCAAGACCCAAGGTTCACTCGTTATTCCTGTAGCTGTGTTGTAATAAAGCGAAGCTTAAACAGTTCTGAATAAAAGAAAGTCCTGTGTCTGCTAGTACTTGTTGTCTTTGTGATAATCAAATTACTGCCATAATAAATAAGTGGTACTTATAAGTAGTGGTGCTGAAGGCTGAAGCTATGTTTTTTGAGTCAAGTGCGGCACTTTTCCAATTCACAAGTCGAAAAAGTGTTTTGAAACCTGTACCTGCCAGTGAATGCTTTGGAAGCACTTAAACTGGGGAGCTGTTGAACTCAACAGGCATGCAAAAATCCCTCTTACGTCAACAACAAAAAAAAACGGTCACTTTATTTTCAAGAGGAAAAGAAAAAATAATACTGGTGGTTGTGCTTTCTGTCTTCACCGATTTGTCCTCATTTTCATTGCTCGCAAAATATCCTTTGTATGAAAAAAAAACATACAGCAATATGTTACACCCCTATATCAGCGCCTTGATTGGTTGCTTGCTTATGATCAGCCTCAATGAAAATGTAACACATTAAATGTTGTCAGTGTTTCTCAAACATTAATACATCATTTACAACATATGACATAAGACGACAATGGTGTCAACAGTCCTCGCAGTCCACCTGTACACTAGGAACTGCTGCTCCTCTCATCTCCCACGACCAGATCACCCATCACTAGGGCCTTCCATATCACCTGTCCCAGACTAGTTCAACCACCATTGATCTACACATGCTTCATATGCTACATATGTTGCTCAAAGCTACAAAGGGTTGCTGCCTCTGTAAACTGAGTTTCCTTTTTCATTCGTTTGTTATTACTATCCAATATCGACCAGGAGGATGAGTTCCCCTTCTGAGTCTTGGTTCCTTCCAAGATTTCTTCCTACAGCTTTTCCTCACCTCTGTCGCCTTTGGCTTGCTCAATAGGGGCTCGGACCTGGATTCTGTAAAGCTGCTTTGTGATAACATCAGTTGTAAAAAGTGTTATTGAAATAAAATTGAATTGACTTGTAATAGAAAATAACCAGTTAAAATTAAACAAAACGCTTCTCTGGCTTAAAGTTGGGGCACAACAGGTTTTTGCACACTTCTACCAAGTACATTGTTCAAGGTAGTGGTCCTTAAGTCCTTCACATAGAGTACAATGCGTTTTTACACACTATTGTAAGAGAGGATGAAGACTGAAAAGGAAAAGGTTAGGAGAGTTTGGCATCACAGTACATTAAATTTTACACATAGACCTGAACTATGCCTTAATTCTTCAAATATGTAGACTATAGAAATTCAATACAAAGTTTCTAGAGAGAGAATTAAAGAATTTCTTGCCACTAAGGGCCTTTTACACAAGAGGCTAATATCAGCTACTCATTTTGGCATTCCAAGCATAAAGTAAAGTGCAACATTAAAAAAGTTATTTTGATTTCTAAAAATCTTGGACGAGATGCTAAGTATGTTAGTTTGTGTGTTCTTGTGCCTCGTTGTGGTCATCTGGACAATAAGGCACAAAAGTGGTCCAACTCATTACCTCATAGCACTCTTTGTGCTGTGTATAACACCTTGATGTGGAGTGCTAGTTTGAACAGTTGGAGCAATGCTGACTGTCAACTACTGCACCTTTCAAACCATCCAATTAGGAGCATTTTTAGGAGGGTGAAGAAAACCAGAGAAGCGGCTTTGCATCACTCCTATTTTCCCTCATTCTTCCTGCAAATGTAGCACTTCGAAAATGCGGCATGCGAAAAGCAGCCTGAAATAGATTTTAGCACAAAGTGACGTTAGCGCGAGTCTCCTGTGCGTGTGCATGTTTGTGCGTGTGGCAGCTGGTGTTAGTAGCATATTTCACTTTAACAGGAACCTCATGTGATCGAGTTGTCATTAACTGCCTGCAGAAGTGCTGGTCCTATTCTGAACAAAAAACAAAGGAAAAAAGATTATTTCGGCATCTTTCATCTCTCGGATCAGCCAGTCAAAAGCGATGGCCTTTCCTTGTTATGTCTACAGAAACAAATATTCTTCCTTCTGAAGTAGAAGAAGCCAATGCTTTGATGACTAGAAAGATTCCCCTTGATCAGCATGAACAGATGTGCTAGAGACGTGTTCACTCTTGGGAAACCAGATAAAAAAATGTCACCTGAGCTTGGTGTCACCTCATGGAGCTGGGAATAGACCACCTTCAAGACAACATGAAATGGTATGATGACATATTAGTAAGGCCAGATGGAATAAAAAGCATTTACACACTCCTACACAGTGGACATCAAAAGTCTATCAATAACGGTTTGGAACTTACCATGTCACGTCAAGGCTGTTCTCCAACTTGAAGAAATGCAAAGCTTCAATAATTTGTAATATCCAAACCACTACGCCTAGAAATCTTTTTTTCACCTTCCTTCTATTTTGTCTCTGGTTTGTCTGAGGTTAGTGCTGGGCAATATGACAATATTTGTTTCTGTGATAAATTAAGTCATAATAGTTTTTTTTCTGTACATATTGTGGAGATCACAAGCTCTTAAAGAACATTAACCAGCTGCATGTTTCATTAGGGAGAGTATAATCACTCCTGTTAAACTGAACTCATTGCAGCAAACTGTGTGTATCTAGTATTTATAAATGGCACTTCTATTTGTCTGTTCCACATTATCGGTGGGCAAATAAATAAATATTGCCAAAAAAGAAAAAAAACATTTTTTCCTGGATAGCCCACCCATATGTTGGGTATTGTAGCAACTGTGAAAACGTAAACATATTAAAAAAGCAGTAATGAGATAAAAAAAAGGGTGCCAAATTTCAGTAGTCTGGGTTTATTAAAGTAACTATTTGCTATCAAATCAATCTGAAAGACGGATGATAAGGGACCAAAAGATCATTCTTACTAATGGGTGAAAAAGCATCACAGAGTCCTGGAAAAGCATCCTGGCATTCTCTGGCTCATCACTGCATGTTTTAAGCACGTTGGTGTGACGGCAACAGTCTAGCATCGTTCAGGAAATGTGTCTTACATGAACAGCCTTTGAAAAATACAACCTGAGCCCTGTTGGATGTAGACTTATGGCAGTGTGCTGCACAAGCTGTGGAGGGAAACATGCTTTCTGGCCATCTTGAGGAGGGTGGTCCATCTGGCCCTGTGGAAGTGCATGTGCATGAAAGAATGGTGGCTAGACCGTGGTGAGAAAGCAGATGCCCAGGCCATCCATGAACTGCAGATGGAGTCACTGCACAACACACACACACACACACGCAATCACACACACACACACACATTTTCTCCAAACTAGTACATAGAAAATCACAGCGCCTAAGTAAACACCCAGAGGCTTTATCCCTCCATTAATCCTCATTTACATGTGTACGGGACAGGACCATTAAGAACCTCTTCTTTTGTTTTGCAGTACATTCATACAGTAACAAATACTTCCTGTGCCGATCCCCTACCCATTATCCACTGCGCTAAAACTGCATATTTAATGCCACGTCCCATTTTAATCAACCTTTTGTGAGGTTCTCAGCTCTGTAACAGAGAGGGAACAAAATCCCTAAAAAGTTTCTCTATTGAACCCCTCAACCACCACCACCCCTATTCATAATGCAACAGCGGGAAAATTCAATTAAGGCATATGACAATGGCATTGAGCTTTCTGAGTATCCAAAAAAGACTGAGTTCTGCTACTGGTGAGGGTGATACGACCTGTCACAAAAGTGATCTAAAAGTTTTCCAAGTTTTTTCCAGCACCTGCCTGTTACCTCGCCAGCACTGAGCTGCGTGAGGGAAAAAAGCGTTTAAATAAAGAAATAAATGTCCCTGAATCTAGCCAGAGGGCACAAAAAACTTCAGCACTGACAAGGCTGCCAGTGAGCGCCTACTGTAAAGGCTGGCAAACCACATAGCGCAAATGCTAATGGAGAATGGGGAGCAGACGTGCCATACAATGTGCTGTAATCCTACAGCAATAGCTATGACATATGATTGCAAAGAATTAGTAAGGTGCAGAAGTGTGGTGTTCTGTCAGGACGATCGGGGGGGGGGTCTAGGGGGGCTCAAACCGGTGGTCTAAATATGCAACAAATAAAAGTGGCTCAGATAAGCAACAGATACACAACTAGTTGTTCGGAGCATCCATCGATAAGAGTTTTACGCGTGGCTTGTTGGCCTGTGTTTACTGTTACACGGCTTATAAAAACATTTATGACTCGTCGGTCTGTCCAAGCATGGGGGGCGGGGGGGGGGCGGTAGACGAGACAAAGTGAGGTGGTGTGGGAGCTTCGAGGTCAACTGTGCGCGATCTGATCTGTACCGGGATAGATCAGGAGACGCTAACCCATCAACAGACTGACCCGAAAACTGGCCTACAACCGCTGGGCAGGCGACGGCAGCGCCGTACCGAGAAGCATCGGCTTGCTACGCTCTGCTGTTGTGTAACTCCGGAGAGGAAGGCAAAGGCGTCGGCCCGCGTTTCAGCATCACTAGCCCTCAACCCACAAACGACAGAGGCGCCGGAGGTCGGTGCGCTATTGGTTTCCCGCCGACAATGCATTGCAGTAAAGCGCGCAACGTCGCGCACACATAAAGCTCCCACGCGCGCACCACAAAACACCAACAGATAGACGCGCGTGTAGCTCCATCGCACCGTGCAGCCTCCCCGCATTGTATGGGCTCTCCCCCTCCCTTTATACCCAGAAAAGGGGACATGGTAGAGTTAAACAATGTCCACGGGGGGTTAATTTTCTTTTTTTAGATAAACTTACGCTGCTGTTCTGGCCGGACCAGTGCACCATGGCCTGGTTGTGAGCGGAGTCTCCAGTCAGGGCGAAGGTAGAGCTGGTAAGTTTCAACTCCTCTTGCCTGGGGCTGGATGTCCTCCTCTCCTCCTTATTCCACCTGAGCTCGGCTCGCGTCGCCCTGCTCTCCGCTCCCTGGCTGCTGCTGCTGCTCCTACGTCCACGGCGCTTGAGCTGCGCTCCGGGCTGAGCTGGAGCAGGTCCTTCGTCGCTAAACTCGCGCTTGTGAACTTCGCCGCGGCTCAAAGTCGAGCCCGGTTCGTCACCGAGCAGTTCGTCTACACCAAAGCTGTCCACGCTGCTCCGTCTCCGCCTCGACGACGCTGTGGCGGCGCTGCGCCCTTCCGCCTCGCCGCTCTCCGGCTGTTCCCACTCCGCGGAGTCGCCGGCGGAGGACGGCGCGCCGACATGCCCGGGAACTTCGCCTCGGGACCCTGCAGCCTGGGGGGAGTCTAGGGTGTCCGTTGTCAGCTTCAGCAGCACCAGCCGCTGCCTCGGTCGCCACTCGCTCGCGGCCAGCTGACACGACCTGCAACTTATCTCGGTTTTGGCGGGGAACATAAAGACCAGGGCGCCGAAGATGCCGTACCACACCGGGCGAAAGCGTTCCCCTCGCCCCATCGTCTCCAGCGGCCGCTAAAACGTTTAGCGGGGATCGGTGGTATTCTTTCTTTTCTTTTTTTTCTTTCGTTGGGCGACGTTGAAGGCGCCTCAACTCTTCTCACAAGTTGTGGAGGAAAGCGAAGCTCCTGCGTGCACGCGCAGCGCGCTGGAAAAGTGCGAGTCCGCGAGGCGAAGCCAAGTTGAAGGATCTTGATCAGACGAAGGGGCGGGACTTAAACGAGCAAAGGCGGAAGAGAAAAATGAAGAGTTTTCCCGTTTTTCCCCCTCAAATCGAATCTTTCTGTTAAGAAAGGTTAACCTGTATTTCAAATGCAGCCTAAACATCATTCCAGGCTGCATTGAAAAATTATAGAAACAAAAAATACTAATTAAAAATTAAATGTTGATCTATAATTAAATAGCATTATGCTTAAGGGTTAGCCGCCAGGTCAGTTGTGCGCGTTTCCCAGTTGAAGAAGAATTCCAGATTCCAGATGCAATTTCTTCCAGAAAAATAACAGTTCATAGACATAATAAAACTGTTGAGATGTAAATAAAGCTAGAGTGTGATTTATTTTTCAGAAAGCAATAATAATGATAACAATAATAATAACAATATACAAAACACCTTAGCAGAAAAGTAATCTTTGAAATCAATTAAAAAACAGAAAACTAATAATTGAAAAGATAAATAGTTCAGATTTGAAGGTAAAATAGCAAATAGCAATCACAGAGAGACTGAGATAGAGAATTCCAGAGTCCGGGGGCTATGGCACTGAAGAAGCTGCTTCCAATAGTAGAAAGTTTTGTGCGAGGGGCAGCCAGAAGATTACCACTAGGAGACCTGAGAGAGCGAGCAGGGGAGCAAGGCATGAGGAGATCAGAGAGGTAGGGAGGAGCGAGATTATGAAGAGCTTTGAAGGTGAGAAGCAATATTTTAAAATGGATACTGAACTGAATAGGTAACCAGTGTAGCTGAGGGGGGGGGGGGGGGGGGTGTCCGCAGTGTGTTTTCTTTGGGTGAGGACCCCCAAAGAAAAGTTTTGAA
>JBBPDA010000081.1:29319090-29333900 GCA_037974385.1 Arnoldichthys spilopterus
CTCTCTCTCTCTCTCTCTCTCTCTCTCTCTCTCTCTCTCTCTCTCTCTCTCTCTCTCTCTCTCTCTCTCTGTCTTCCCACCAAATGAATAATTTCTACAATTGCAATGCAGACATAAATGGAACAAAAGATTATTAAAGCATTCTTTGTTGTAAGTGGAATAAGTTATATGTCTTAATTGCTTCTCACGAATTGCTTTTTTTCAATCATATACTAATAATCCTTCATTAGATCAGCTCAACACTTTTCATAGCCAAGGAAAATCAGAACGTGCCTATAGCCCAGTCAGTCTGAACTGACATTTGTGTATTAATGAATGTCCGAGGCTGTCGGTACTAGTAGATGAAAGATTGGACAAATTGCTCTTTCTCGCTTTCTTTCCCTTACTCTCTCTCTCACTCACTCTCTCTCTCTCTCTCTCTCTCTCTCTCTCTCTCTTTCTCTCTCTCTCTCTCTCTCTCTCTCAGCCTATATGAGTTAAACCCCCTGCCTTGTCATACCAGAGGCGTTAAAGATGATTAACAGCTGCACAGGCCCAGACTCAGAGAATTAAATAGATATATTGTATTGGATTAACGGTATTGCTATGGACAGGCCTCCAGAGCTAGAGACTCACTCATCATTCTCTCGCTCACTCTCTCTCCCCTCATCCCACCACCCCTCCCCCTCAACTCTTCATGGAATAGACTGAGGAAAATATCACAGCCCATCATCTCATCTCCTATCCTTCCTTTAACATGACTGTTCAGATCCTCTCAGTAGAAATCAGTGCCGTTAAAGAGCGATTTGTACATACAAAAGCGGCCGTCCATAAGGAGTTGTGTTGAAGGCTGCTTGAAGGCCACTTTCTGCGAACTGGCAGAAACGAGTGTGTGGAGGAGTAGGCGAAAGCTCTCAGCCGTCAGCAGTGAACTGATTATGTTGGATCAGATTTTCCCAGATCGTGACCTTCTCTGATTTGTGGAGATGAAAATGTTGTCACTAATATCATGTTGTTCATCAAGACTATCACATGTTAATTTTTTTCTCGGTTGGTTGGGCCAACATTGTGAATTGTATGTTAAAGTGAGGGGGACCAGGCATATTGTGTATTATTTCAAAATTGTCTGCACTGCTTTTCAAAACTGTTCTGTCACAAGAACCAATCCCAAAGCCTTTGTGATGCATGACAAAACCATTTGGAGAGGTTAGTATGTATAGAACAGCTTTTCATCCTGGAAAAAAATTTCAATTGTCTTTTTAGTTTTTAGTTTATAAACATGGAGCAAAATGTTTCTAGGTAGAGGAATATTGAGTACTGAGCCCTGGCATTTGTACTCTTCTATAAAATAAATAAAATACATAAATTATATATATATATATATATTAGTGGTGTAAATCGTAAGTTTCATCACAATCCCGATTATTTTAGCCATGATCTGATACAGTTTTGATACCTCAAAATTTGCCGTGATGCAGTTAGGTTTGGCTGCTGGGGTCTGCAGTCAGTATGAAATATGATGAAATTTCACAGTCTGCCACATTTCCATGAACTCACACGTGCAAACAAATTATAATGTGAGCATTTTATTATTAAAGGTCAGTAGTGTAGTCATAAGCAAAACGCCTTCTCAGTACAAAATGAAAATGAAGTGTGTGAACACATCGATTTTTATTTGTGAAATCAATACATAAGTGCTCTGTTTTGGTTAATGCGTTGATACAAACGGAATCATTGTTACACACACAAACAAACAAATATTTATTTATATATTTTGTAATTTATTTTGTTTTGTAATATATAGTCAGACAATTTTTAGCTCTTGTTTATATATAGCTCCTCTGTAACTACTCTAAGTATTAGAACTACTCTATTATTTAGATATAACTATAAAGAACAGCTGGTATTTTCCAATCCAATTATGCAAAAAAAAAAAAAAAAGTAAAAAGTGTGTGTATGAGAAAGTCTACAAGCAAGTCAAAAGTGCTTTTGGTGCGAAAGGTTTTGCCCCATATTTTTTTTTGAAAATGCTTGCTGCCTTAACATTGTGTGAACATTTCATTATTAATAGAATAAAAAATTTCAGAAACCCACTGCTCACAACTTTGACGGCTGTTATTTTTCCCTTTATTTCTCTGAGTTTTGCTAATTAGCATTTTAAGAGTTGAAAGCTAACTGGGGCACAATGGTTTAAAAAGACCACACAGAGTATATGAGTCAATTTGGCCTGCCAACATTTGCGAAAAACACAATTATCGCTCAGGCAGTTGAGCGAGGGTTTGTATAGAGAGAGAGAGAGAGAGAGAAAGAGAGAAAAGCTGTCCTGTTGAAGGCAGTGTTTGAGATGTTGCTGGTGCTGAATTCTCTAGTCTTCTCCGGTGTCATGTTTTCCCCACGTCTAATTAGGCACAAGCATCAGCCTGCAAGGAGACAGACATGTTGTCATCCATGTTCCCACAGCAACGATCCAACCTTGCTGTCATTGGAGGAGACTGGGGGATTATAAAAGAGGTGGAGGCAAATTGGGGAGATGCACATACACACACACACACACATGCGCACACACAATGAATAGAATGACTGGATACCAAATACATAGACTTGAGTGCTGGCCCTGGGCACAAAGCGAATGAGAATAAAATTGTGTGAACCTGGGCTGTTGGACGCTTCTACAGTGAGGGAAATTAAGGAATGTCCAAGTACAAGCAGGCCAACTTTGGGTGTTATTCAATTTGGCCAAAGGCTTTTGTAGTAACAGCAGTTGGGGCACTAAGAAGAGATAGCCAATAAACAGCTTACAAAGAAGGCCTTTTAATAACGCAGCAGAAAGTGATGAGGGACAAAACAGTCAAGGGAAAAGCAAAAAGAATGAAAAAAAAGCTGCCTAACTTGCAGCTGAATTGCCTATTTGGACAGTCCTCTTTTTTGTTCTATGGAACAGAGTCTTCTATTGAATAGAGATGTTTCCTGTACAGAGTTTATTGGTATTCTTCCGTTTGCTGAGTTCACTGACTAGGTCAGAAACAATCAGTGAGCTGTGTCTTATTCACTAGCGCTCAAAGGCAAGACTTCAGACTAGAATATGCCCTTTTGTGGTGATGCGCACTGTTTTGTGATCAGTCTTAAGTTTGATCTTTAAAAAGTGACAGTTAGGACTTGAGATGGGCTTGACAGCAAGCCTTTTTTGGTATGTTTCTAATACACACCGCATCTACTGCCTATATCCAGTACCAAACTGTCTGAAGTTTTCTTAGATTCATATAAAAGGTCACTTTTAAGAAAACTACAGTTGAGCAATTTTTGTTGTCTTTACGACTGCTTTTAAAAAAAGCATTTCCTTTGGACAAAACAACATTATGCATAGGGTTGTACGTAAATGTCAGTTATATAAATAATATAGTCATATTCATATAAATAATAAAGTCATATATATACTGAAGGATAAACTGACATTCTTCTCTCTGTTCATGAATAGAGGTGAGTAAGGGATGAGGTATATGAAGAAATGTTGTGTATTCAATGTGCGTGGATGATGGATGTACACACGTTGGGTTGGCTGCCCCTAAGAAGGCATAGTGTACCCACCTATTGTCACGAATTGAGGCTTGTTAGGAAGTAAGTCCAAGCTATAAGGTTTTAAAGATTTATTTAAATGAACAACTAAACACTAGGATTAGACATAGACTAAGGAACGTATAAAACATAATCTAAAGACATGAGTAATCACAGCCCAAAACCACAGAAAGACAACAGAGAACTGACAAGTGCTAAACCAAACACACAAGGCTATAAGGAGAAACATAATGACGAACACCTGGACAGAGGGCTGAGCAGAAACAAGGATCAGGTGACAAGGCATGAACAGAGGTGGAGCTAGAACATAAACATAGAGACATGTGAACAGAGCACATGTGGAAAACTAAACAGACCCAGACAAGAACAAGGCCAAAACCTGACACCTATCCAGACACCCACTGGTTATCACAGGTGTGTCTGGAATTATGGAATCAAAGGCTTTAGAATGCAAATGTTCTGACTCCAGATTAAGTTGATGGACTTGATGGAGAAATGTGGTTATTACTGAAAAGGTTTAGACCCCTCTTGGACCTTTGTAGCACTGTTGGTCTGCCAAAGTTTAACGAGGAAAAAAAAAACAATTCATGGTAGTTCAGAATAAGTTTTGGACTGGTCATATAAATGTTGTTTATGCTAATCTGGGATAATGTTATGGCTGGTTGAATAATGATTGTTTATGGTAGACTGGGGTTAACTTTTGGTTTATTGAAAAAAAGATTTTTAATGGTAATCTGGCATTAGCAATTGGTTGGCTGAATAAAGACTGTATAAGATACTTTAGGTTGGTTTAAAAAAGATTGTTTTGGCTACTCCAGGATTAGTTATTGATTAGATGAATAAATATTGTTTATGCTAATATGGGTTTTTAGTGGTTATGTGGGTGAGGAAAACTAGAATATTGAGACAAGAAATTTTCTGCTCAGTGGCCTTAATGTGCTTCACTTCATCCATACCAATTACTTAACAGGGAATGCCTACATACTGCTACTGCAAACGGATTGTGGCTAAAAATAACACTACAAACATTCATCATTTCTTTAATCAATTCAGTCAATTCAGTTCACTTCAGATGGATGGAGGCTAGGGAGAGTATGATCTTGCAACTTTATTTTAACCAGAGAACAAAAGTTGCTCATGCACAGAGATGATGACATGAAGGACATAAATGTAATTAATTTCAAGGTGTCACACTGAAACACGTAATCAGATCAGTCCCTACCTCATTTGCATTACAGTGCAGCTAGTGATACGCTGTCTTGCTCTAATGTATAATTGAATTAACAAGACTATGTGCCATTGCTGGAGGAGAATGTTGTTGATCCGTATTTTTCCCCATCATTACTGTAGCCATCTTCAGTGTATGACAGACAAGGAGGGATATTGTTATGACAGCAAAAATGAGAGACTTTTGAGTGCAATCTTGCTCCCTGCCAACTTATGTGTTACAAGCCAGAACTGGATGTCAGTCTTGCCATTTCTTGAAACTTCATGAAATAAATTCGCCAACATAATTCTCCCTTGCCTTTCAAAGAACATCTCTGAAACAGTTATTCATTGCTAAAATCATTTAATAGGCTTGCTTTGGTTAGATTGGTATTCAGCCAGCTAAAACCCCAGTTTAGTATTTTCTTCTGCCTGTAATGCACCTGATTCAGCTCATAAAGGACTCGAAATCTGCTGATAAGCTGAATAAGGTGTGTTATATCAGGGAAAAAACACTAAACTCTGCAAGAAAGAGGTACCCCAGGGCCAATGCTGGGATCCATCAAGTTTTAAATCTACAGCATGAACACTTCTTACACACTGAAGCTATACTTGACTGCACTAGCCTGCTACTTAAATAATTTTGTCTTCAATTTTTCTATATGTTATAATGTGTCAAAAAAGAAAAAAATGTATCTGTAATGTGGTTCCATTTTCTGTAGTTCGGAAAATCCACAGTGTGGCTATAAATCCTTGAACGCCTCTGCAATTTGAATATTGCATGAACCATACCACTGCACAGTGCATCCATTCATGCCCTTTTACAGATGCTCTATTCCACAAAGCCTTGTAGGGAAATAGCAATAGAATTCGAGATAGAGACAGGGGTGAGATAATAAACATCCGAGACAGTAAGCACTGAATATATATTTTTTCAATGAAAAGCAACACTTTTGCACACTTTTTTAATAACATTTAAAAACATATGCAGTGTGACTGTCCTTTATTTTCTTCCACACTCCAGATTTGATGTGTGGGGGGTGTACTCTCAATCCATCCAAAGTATAAAAATGAATGAGCACTTTAAAATCTCTCCCACAGGATGTAAAATATTAATATTTTGAGACATACTAGGAAGTGCAGAATGAGACAACCATTATAATTAATGAGGTTCATTTTTGGTCCACTGTACGGGAGGTTGAAACCATGTGGCCTCAACAAATGTGGCAGCCCCGATCTAGACTACTGTATCAAATGATTCTGGGTGGCTGGATGCATTTGCAAGGGACACTTATACTTGCACGCACGTCCACAAATAACAATCCTAAGTTAAACTCCTGCAAATAGGCTACTAGGTATGCTATGCCCAGAAATTATATAAGTAGGCAATCATTAAAAATACGAGGGACACAAACAGAATACAGTAATGGAGAATGGCTCAGAAAGTCAGCTGCATAACTTGCCTTTGCACTAAAGCTTCAAAGACTAGGAGGTCTCACGAAGCAAAAATTCTTGCTTAGCAAACTTAGTTTGATCTAACCCTGGAATTTCTGTCTTATCATAATGTATTATGTTTGACCAGGCCTCATGACATGGTTATGCCATAGCAGCTTAAGCGGTATGGCTAACTTGCTGTAGGGAAAGTTAAGTTTGGGATTTTGGATCATAAACAGCTCTTGGAATGATCAAGTGGAGCTTATGACCAATCACTGATCAATTAAGTCGATTCAACCACTTTTTTCACTTCATGGCTTGTGTCATGAAGCATAATACCTTTTAAGCAAAAAAAAAGCAAGTCATACAACATAAATATTAACAACGTAAAGTACTTATTACACATTGGTAGTGGTGACAGTGGTTGTGGCACATTGCTTTTTGCCCTTATATATGCTCATCCTGAAAGTTTCATGCAATTGGTAGTTTTTCACAAACATTCATGACATTTACGAGCATGTGCATGAGGATTAAGCACAACCTGAGTATCTAAACCTAGGATGTTTAATGGCTTTGAAAAGCAAACACTGGGTTTGTTAGGTGTTGGGAAGGTGAAACTTGTTAAGAGTTCTGTCAAAGTGAAGAACCCTGTCTTGTGCCTCAAAGCCTGTAAATTGTATTGTAAATATGCTAGGTAGTGAAATAGCTAATCCAGCAGAATAATAAGTATTACATCTGGAACAAACTTCAAAATAAATTTCATATATTAAAAATAAATAAATAAATAAATAAATTGCAAGAGTGTAATAATGTTGTGACTCTTCATACCTTTCAGTATATTGTGCCTACATTCAACAGCCATGAGCTCATCTAAGCAGTAGCCTGAGGGTCCGAAACTGAAGATAATTAAATAAAGATATATATAAAAAAAAATATCCTGTCCTGGGTATACCCGGCCTTGTGACTATAGTCAGCAGGAATTGGCTCTAGCGTCCCTGTAACCTGAATTGAATAAGCAGTTTGAATAATGAATGAAAAAATGTATAAAACATATTTAAAAAAGATATAAACACTTGTTTCACTGTCTGAAATGTCATTAAGAAATGTAAACTAAAGACAACTGTTGAAGTTAAGACAAGATCTGAAAGAAATGTAAAAAAAAAAAAAAAAAGAAAATGCTTGTTGACTGGTCAAGTATTCAAATGAAAACTCCCATATTACTGCTTTTCCATGGAGCTAGGCATGGTCTGAAACATCACTAAGCAGTACAACAAACCAGAGACATTTTGGAATGAAGTGCTGTGGCCTGATGTCTTTAGCCATAATTACTGAAGGTATATTTGAAGAAATAACAGAAACAGTTCAATAATAGAACACCTTTTCAGCTGTAGACTGGAGCATTGCATGAGGCTGGATCGGTTACATTTGTTGTGGGGAAGAAAGGATTGTACTAAATTCCAACATAATGAGAGCTAATGTCCAACAGTTCCTGAAAACTAAAGGAGAAAAGAAGTTAGATATTACAACAACCTAAAGCGTATCTTAAAAGGAATCTTAAACTGCTTTAAGAAACAAAATAGCACGTTTTAAAGTACTTTCACTATCCCCAGACTTTTTTCAATATTATTAAAATTGATTTTAAATAAATCTTAACCATGTTGTGCATGAAAGTCGACCAGTGAGCTTATCTAGATTTCTGAACTAGAAACATTCTGTAGGGAAAAGTTAAGGGGGAATCTTAAATCAAGAAGAGAAATTCCATTTGCTGGCTAAAAGAAATATTTGGAAGCTGTGATTTTATATATATATATAAAAAAAAATAACCAGAAGTGCCCAACTGTAGGTCCTAATGAGTCCTGCATTCAAAAGAGATGGCATATTATTGTTATTATAATTCAGATTATCTAGCACTCACACTGTGAACAGTGAATTTGTCCTCTGCCTTTAACCCATCCATGACACCAGTGTACAAACAACAGGTGCAGCAAGGACACCTGAGGGCACAGTTAAGGGTTAGGTGCCTTGCCCAAGGGCACTTCAGCCAAGGATGTGGGAGAGGGAAGTGCTACTTACTTACTTAGCCTTTCCTACAATTTCCCTGCTGGTCCCAGGGATTGAACCGGTGACCCACTTCTCTAACCATTAGTACACGCCTTCCCCATTATTAGTAGTGTCTAACCACTGTAACTTTAAAATATACTAATACCTACAAAACAAAGTTGTTCCATAAGGCTTTAACACATTTGGAATTGTACTGCCTAATGATGGTCCATTAAATAAGCAACCTATTGTCATGGTGGATGCCATGGTAGCTGTTTTTCATGCCTTGCCACATTGAAGCAACAGCTTTTCATGGTTCTAACAGTTTATATGTAGTTGTTGATGCACACTAATTTGCAGTCCTGTTGTTTCCATTTTATCTGTCAAAGACAATGGCAAACCATGATTTAGCACATATTTATTGATATATTTACATGGGTAAGTACCTGTTCTGCCATCCTTGAAAGTGTTAGATTTGAAAAAAAAAGCTGCTAATTCTTTCAACCTCTTACCTCTACTTTAAAAACAACATGAGCAGGCCGCGCAGAAGGCTCAATTACATTGGTATGAATTAACTTCTGATTAAGACAAAACTCTTCAAATCCGCCACCTCATTTGCATGCTCTTGGAGGAAAATAAGTGGGTCTGAAATTCGCCCTTCGTTTTAATTGGCATGCACAATTATGAGGAGAAGAGCTGTAATGAACCCTTAACGTTTCATCATCCTCTCCCAGACTTAACCCTGTGACCCCAGAGAACACCCTTAAATCCAATAATTGTGAAAAGCATTTGATTGCCTTATAAATGATGGATAGCAACCGCTTTTCTATAATAATAGCAGCCGTGTTTGCTTTGAGTTTATTGCGGGTGCAATTGCTTGACACTAAAGTGCCTAAATGAAGGCCATGCGTTTGCACTTGAATGTGTAACCAAAGCTTATTGCTCTGCTATTATAGTGTTAATTGGGATAAAATAAAATCAGGATGTCACGTGTCACGTAAATGTAATCGTATTCTTTATCCTCATCTAATCAAAAGTTATCCTCTACTCATTTTACGGCATGTGGACACTCTGCCCGTTCTTTGGAGTGAAGCGACAACATGTGACAAAGTATGTTTGTCAGCAGGCAGTTCAATTTCACGAAAGCAATACCGTGCAAAGACGAACAGGAATAATTTATAGTATTCTGTATGGTAAGCTCATCCCTCATCATGCTGATCATTTTGTTTATTGCTCGTGTTGATATGCTCACCTTCCGAGGAGGGCAACTGCTGAAATGTTTGATTGATGATTTGGTTTATTAATAACAGCAACAGAAACGCCCTATAACTCCCTGTCCAACTGGAACTCATGCCTTTGCATATCAGATAAGAAATGTTCAAATCAATGTGGAACTTGTCCTGTTGGAGCCAGATCAACCCTCAGTATCAATATTTCGTTAGGGCTAAAGTTATGACGGGATGTAGGCTAAAAGTTTACTAACATATACTTTAATGCTTATTTAAAATACTTTAAATACAGAAAGAAATGGTAAGTAGTTACAAAGTGAGGAAACCTAGCAACAGTGAGAATTTGTGGCAAATTATGATCAGTTTTTACTAAGTTGTTACATGCTCATTAGCTGACTTTAAGTTAACACCAGGTAAATGCATAGGCTATATATCCCTATCTTTAGCTACATAACGAACCAACAAATGATGTGTGAGAGAGAGGGTGCGAGAGCAAGTGGCAGATGTAGCGAGAGAGTGACAAAAAGGGACCTGATTGGTCCCTTTTTGTGCTAAGCAGACCATGGTTTTCTCTGTGGTTGGGCTTTACTGTTTACTCTCTCTCTCTTTTTTTGTTGCTCAGTTCAGTTTAGTTTCCCGTAGAGCCATTGGCACAGTCTTCCAATATATAATAGACTTTTCTATTGGCCATGTTGGGTTGCTGAAGGTTGCTGCTTCAAATCCCAGAATGGTGAAAGTACTACTGAAGTACCTATGAACAAGGTACCTGTCATTTGGCCACTGCTCCTAATCAGATGACTTAAATGCAGAGGACACATTTTGTTGGTGCACTGTGTGTGCTATGGTATTTTCACAATGACAATAATAATAATAATAGTAATAATAATAATAATCACTCACTATGTAGCATAGTCTATGGGGTGTGTGTGTGTCCTGAGTTTTAGAAAATTTAAATTAAAATTTTTACTAGAAAATTAAAATTCTGTCCCTTAATTAGCTGCATGTTACACCTGTCAAATTAAATCAAATCAATCAAAAAGGAAAATGCAAAACCACAGACTATAAAGTGTTTTTTATAGGTCTGTAATTTTGCTTAGGTTATGAGGCCAGCTAAGGTTTTTTTTTTTATGGAACTTACTCTAAAATTTCAATCAGATTAGCTGACATCATCAGCTGAGACAGCACCTGTGTGGTAATAAAAAGGTCTAAGTCAAGTTTTAAGTAAGTAATGGTGATGTCCAAGTGGAGTCACAAACCAGTTAAAGTGAGTTCCAAGTGTATCAGTCAAGAATGTGTAGGAGTCTATGGTCAGTTGAGTCAGTTAAGGGTAAGTTTGAGCTAAGTTTTTAGTCAGTTATGGTTAAGTTTGGTTTGAAATGTAAATAATTTAATGCTGAACCTGGGATGAGTCATGAGTCAGTGTGATGTCATGAGTGAGTTTCGAATCAAGTCAATCAAGGTGCAGCTGATCTACTATACATTCATAGTTGTAATGTACATAGTAAAAACAAGTGATCTTAGTGCCAAATATTGTC
The DNA here is from genome assembly GCA_037974385.1 of Arnoldichthys spilopterus. Lineage (NCBI taxonomy): Eukaryota > Metazoa > Chordata > Actinopteri > Characiformes > Lepidarchidae > Arnoldichthys > Arnoldichthys spilopterus. The sequence goes on from JBBPDA010000081.1 coordinate 29,330,087, forward strand.
ATTGACTATTCATCATGTCAGGAACTGGATACACTTAAGTAAAGTGTATAAGCCATCAAAATCCAATGGCAACAAGAAAACAATGATAGGATGTGATCCTTCAATTATGAAAACCACCAAAATCACTGCAGCATCATTTCAGAGTTTTCAGCCTTTCTGCAGTGAAAGAAAAATTGTAGCGGTATTGCCAGGGACAGAAGAGAAATAAATTATTCTAACTGACTCAAATTGTTATTGTTCTGTTAATTGCTAGACACATGTTCATTTCCTAATTCTGTAAACGAACATGTTTTCAGTACAACAACGTGATTTATTATTCACCACCAATGTTGCACGCATGGTATGATTTAATAATCCTCTGTTCATAGGCAAGCATATCTAGCTTAGCTAAAACTCTTTTTCTTTTATAGCCTCTTCTGCTCTGTTTTGCTTGTGTTGCACTTGCTGTTCTGTAATTGAGAAAATGAATTATATACTTGGAGGCGATCTATGATTTGTTGATTTCTAAGCATTGCTGGTGCTTATTTTGATATTGTTGAAATCCGCAGTAATATCTCATCCACTTACAGTTCTAAGCATAACATCTCATATATATTATTTATAATATCAAATGTCAGAATTCTGTATTAACATCATGAGTGAATACATAACATATCAGAATATTTACTTTAATTTACCCATAGACTGTAAAATATACCAGTTTCAGACATTAAGTCCAAGTTCAGCTTGTCGCTAGCATCAAAGCCTCATGCTCTGCAAAAGTGCACTTTTCTGGCAAGAACAGCATACTGTATTTATAGCTTCAGAAACCTTAACAGCAAGTAGAATTATGACAAAGAATCATGATTTTGGCTTGAACCCTGACATTCACAATCTAAAAAGGCTTTAGTGGCATGCCAGCTTCTTTGGAGCCCATCACTCAAAAGATAAGTTGGAAGCCATTTGATGGGATCTGTGTTTTCTTTGTTTCACACCTTTATTTGACCACATTTCCCCTTATACAGTAGTTACACCTTAAATATTTATTTTTTATAGATATCAGTCTGGATACCTTTACCTTTAAATTTACATTCCTGTATATAATATTGTTGGTATGATGTGTAAAATGTAAATAAAAGCAGAATACAATGATTTTGCAAATCTCAAATTAATATTTTATCAAATGCTGGAAGTGAGACATAGCACTATTACATGAAACATTTTTGTTTATATTGAATTTGATGAGGCAACAAAAGGCTGGAAAAGTAAGTGGTACTAAAAAAAAAACACCTGGAGGAACATTTTGCAATTAATTAGGTTAGTTGGCAACAGGTCAATAACATGATTGGGACAGCACGGCATTGACAACAGATGTAATTATGTCATGGAAATAACTGCATGGTGTCGGGAACACTTCTAGAAATTACTGTCTGTTAATATGTTTGCAATGTCATTCACAAATGCAGGTTAAATCATGAAGAGAAGCAGTCATATGTGAACATGATCCAGAAAGGCAAAATTTTTAATTATTTTTGGAAAACATAGATGTAACGTCTTCTGGACTAAATAGGAGAGGGACAATCTGACTTATTATCAGCAATAAGTTCAAAAGCCTGAATGTCTGATGGTATGGGGTGCATTAGTGCCTATGGAATTGGCAGCGTACACATCTGGAAATGCACCAGCAATGCTGAAAAATATATGCAGGTTTTAGAGCAACATATGCTCCCATTCAGATGATGTGATTTTCTGAGAAGGCTTGGCAAATTTCATTAAGACAATGCTAAACTACGTACTGCATGCAACAGCATGGCTTTATAGTAGAAGAGTCTGGGTGCTGAGCTGGACTGCCAAATGAAAACATTTGGCACATCATGAAACAAAAAGACAGAAAATATGATTACTGACCACTGATATAGGGTAATGATAAAGCTGTGTTTGTCAGATTCTCCACAAGGGGAGCTGTGAGAATCACTGAAAAAAGGAAACCCACACTGGCAAGACTGCACATATTTCATGTATAAGAAGCAGAATTAAATATTTGTCATAACAAATTGCACTTATATAAGGTGAAAGTATATACAAAGTAAAATGTTTAGTATAACCAGGCCTAGACTATCAGGTTTCACTGTAACATACAAAGTAAAGAATATTCCACATGAATAGACATTTCAAACAATTCCATTACATTAAACATATGTCCTGCATCAAGAACTACACCCTGGCCCATTTTTAATTTGTTTCATTGTCAAGTAATGAAAAAAACAATAATTTTGAAGTTGTTTTCTTTTTTCACTTTTCAAAACAAGATTGAATGCACCTGTAACTTTTCATTAAATTCAAATGATAAAATGTTTCCTCTTCTTTATGAACTGTAGATTGTAGGTTTAGGATTTGCTTTTTCTTCATGCTTTTATTAACTGGCAATAATTCCTCCAAGGGCTCATTTATATTTATTTGTACAGTGAAATATAATGATTTATTTGTATCAGAAAGTTAAACCTATTCCAGTCATTTGACCACATCTGATAAAAAGCACAGGCATAGATATGTCAAGATAATACTTTGTATTCTGTGGTAAAACAGGCAGGAACTTTTTTATCCTCTGTTTACTGAAGACCTTCAGGGGTAGCAGATTTTAAACATCTTTGGGAGAAAATCTCTCCGTAATGCTGTTACAGCTCAATATTATGGTTCCTTGAGGGCATTGTTTTCCAGTTCGCTTTAGAAGGCTAAAACAGAAAAGCCCCTTTAAAAATGTTAGCACACAGATTCTCAGTACACAGAAAGCCTGTTGCAAACATTGATATTCAAAAGTACAAATTGGTGTCATTGATGTCATCTCGACTCACACTTCAGTCGATTGGTTCAAAAATAAGTCTGAATATCACGCTCACCGGCACCCCACCGTTCTGTGATATGTGATGAGTTTGCTCTTGAACCAGGAGAGAAAGAGAGAGAGAGAGCGAGAGAGAGAGAGAGAGAGTGAGAGAGAGAGAAAGAGAGAGAGAGAGAGAGAGAGAGAGAGAGAGAGAGAGAGAGAGAAAGCACTTTGAACAACCCTCCAGGCTTTGAATGGCAAAGCTCAAAAAGTTGTGTTTGAAAATGGAAGATGGAAGAGATGGGGCGGTACAGATGATGCAGCTTTAACTTTTAGAAGTGTAGAGTTATCGCTGTTTTATAATGTCATGAATGCTCACACAACTCACACAACATATAGAGTTATATAACAAAAATGAAGTCCAGCATGTTTCCATTTGTTACCAATGTCGACCTTTGACAAATGACATGGAGGGTTGGCTACTACAGAACAATACCTTACAGTCAAATAATAAAATGTATCTTTTTCTACTTACACAATTGTGTTGATTGAGAGTTAAAAATCTACTTTTTCATCAGAATTTCTTCCACACTGAGAAAAGGGCCTTGAATTACTTGATTTAATTTAAGGCAATTTTTTTCAGTGTACTTTCTTACTAAATAATATACAAAATGCTTTTATCACAGCCCATAACTATTATGTCTAAAGCTTGTTTTACATGAAACACTCAGACAACATTAGTTGCTTGATACTTACATGAAAATAAAGTCCACATAATTTAAAGCCTTTTACAACACACATAACACTTAGCTGCAACAGCTGCATGAGACTGATTTAAAGCTACAAACCATGGACAAGAAAATGTTAATTTTCTGATAACCAGAACAAACCAGCATTTGTTTTTCATTGAATTTACACAGTATCATAATCGTAGCTGGGTAATCCACTCTTGGTCTAAAATGATCCGATTCTAGACCATTTTCAGTGATTTTGAATAGTCAGAAAACCATCAGG
>JBBPDA010000081.1:29335915-29353318 GCA_037974385.1 Arnoldichthys spilopterus
ACATATAAACTTGCTTGCTTAACTATATCGGCCTAGACACCTTTAAAAAAAAAAAAAATAAATAAATTGCCCAATTTTTTGGTTACCAGACGTATTAAGGCATAAGGGTTCCCTTGTCTGTTTACTTCATAAAATACGTCATGCAAACTCAGTAGTATAACCTGTTTATAAATATTCAAACATTTCATAACATTAAGTTATGTTATAATGTTATAATAGTATATATATAGTTATACTATTATGTTATAACATATGTTATAATATTTTCACATTATGGAGGTCCTGTCTAGGTAGCCTTCAAACAAAAGTGTTAAAAATACTTACTAGCAAACATACTTAATAGCAGAATAGCACTAATAGCAAACCAATGATTAATTCTAACCCACCTCCTTTAATGTCCAGCTTTCACATATGGCCGACAATGGACATAACGCACACCTGAAGGGTGAGATAAAGGAGAGAGAAATCCTTGTCCAACAATCAGCTCTGAGAAAAAGGGGGGGGAAATGATCATGCATCATAAAAATGAAATATTATGGTCAAACAATGCCAATTGGAGAAGGGTTGCGGACACTTGGCAGAACCTAATATGGGTTTCCTTCAAAAATACGATGCACCGTCTCTTTTTTCTCCCTCTTTTGTTGCTGTTGATATGCCCTGTCTGGTAACTTCATAGCTTGGAGACGCGAGTGTTTCTCCATGAAATATTTGCAATTATGCACCGTTTATTCCTTTTCTTCACCCTCGCTGGCAATGAGGCGCAATTTGAAACTCCGTCTGCAGGAGAGGGGCCTTTAAGAGCTAGAAGGAGATGAATGAAAATTCATAACACATATTCATGACTCATATTTTGCATGGCAAACAGTTCATCATGAAGTGAGGGGGATGAGACACACATCACAATGTTTAAAATGAATACATCATCCAGAATATATGAGATTTTAAGCCCTAATAAAAAGCTTAATTAATGAATTGGTTTGTGTATATATGTGCGTTTGCATGTGTATGTGTGCTTTGTTTGAACTCTCTGAAGTCTTGTGTCATTACTGACGCTTGGCTATACTTTTTCAATGTAATGTGCTTAGCTAAATAATGAATTATATTTACATTCAATTTGCATTCTATATCAACAGGTTCAGCTCAGCCATTCCATTTCCATTTGATTGCATATGAACCGTTGATAAAACAAAGGCTCTTTTGTTTTTCATTCTACAAAATGAGTGCAAAGCAATCCCTTTTCATCAGAATCAAGAAAAAACATGCCCTTTTCCACTGACGAATATAAATGTGGGCGTGACTAAACACTAGAGTGTGCAAAGGAGTTTCAGTGAGCTACTTGTGAGAAATACTCACGCACAAATTAGAAGGCCACTAGCTCCAGTAAATCACAGAATGTAAGTAAGTTAGAGTGATCAATTGGAAATCAAAGTTTCGAATTCAGTTTCAATGTAATACATTTAATGCAGGGTATGCAATTCTGAAGTGAAGTGAAAGTGATTATTTGTCATTTTGAACACATTCAAGCACCCCAACGAAATGTGCCCTCTACATTAACCCATCACATGTGCACATGTGGAGCAGTCGGCAGCTACCAACAGCACACAGGGAGCAGCTGGAGATTTACATCCTTTCCTGTCATTCAGACCTGCACATTCCAAAAAAAGTTGGCACAGTAAAGCATTTACCATTTTGTACTTTTGCCATTCCTTTTCAGAATACTTAAAAGATGTTTAGGGACTGAAGACACCAAGTGATGAAGTGTTTCAGGTGTAATTTGTCCCATTCATCCTGCAAACAAGACTTAAGGTGGACACGGGGTCTTCATTGTTGCATTTTGCACTTTAAAATGCGCCACACATTCTCTATTGGAGACAGGTCGGGACTGCAAGCAGGCCAGTCAAATACCCACAGCCAGGACTTTGTAATGTGTGCAGAATGTGGTTTTGCATTGTCTTGTTGAATTTGCATGGGCGTCCCTGGAAAAGATGTCTTCTTGAAGGCAGCATATTGTGCTCCAAAATCTCTATGTACTTTTCAGTATTAATGGTGCCATCACAGAAGTGCAAGTTACCTTTGCCAAGGGCACTGACACAACCCCATACCATCACAGACCCTGGCTTTTGGACTTGTTGCTGGTCTGGATGATCCTTTTCTTCTTTGGTCTGGAGCACACAGCGTCCATTTCTCCTAAAAAATACCTGAAGTACTGATTCATCTGACCACAGTACACGTTTCCAATGTGTGATGGTCCATCCTAGATGCCTCCGAGCCCAGAGAAGTTGACGGTGTTTCTGGACACTGTTAACATAGGGCTTCCTTTTGGCACAGGACAGTTTTAACTGGCATTTGTGGCTGTAACTATGCATTGTGATACTTGACAAAGGTTTGCCAAAGTAGTCCTGAGCCCATGTGATGATATCGCTTATAGATCATTATCGCTTAATGATGATCTTCTTGACAATCTTCTTGATGCAGTGCCGCCTGAGGGATTGGAGATCACGGTTGTTTAGCTTAGGTATGCACCCTTGTCCTTTATGCACTGAAATTCTTTCAGATTCCTTGAATTTTTTAATTATGTTATTTCTCTGTTGAAGGTGAAATATCCAAATCTTGTTCTATCGTTCTTTGAAGAACATCGTTTTTTAAACATTTCATTTATTTTCTCACATATTTGTTGGCAAACTGGAGATCCTCGGCTTATCTTTGTTCCTAAAGGACTAAACCTTTCTTGGATGCTACTTTTGTACTAAATCATAATTACAATCACCTGTTGATATCACCTGTTTTAAATCACATCATTATTTAACCAATTTACCTCATTACTAGCCCTAAAATGCTCCTGTTCCAACTTTTTTTGGAATGTGTTGCAGTTCTGAGTGACAGGAAAGGATGTATATATACAAATGAAATTAAGTTGACCAGACAAAACATGACATACTTTGTGTTCATATTGTCTGCAATGAAGTCAAAGTAAATTTAGAAATCATTACTTTCATTACTTTTCCATACCATCCCAACTTTTTCTGATTTGCGGATGTATGTTAAAAAAAGGTTTTCGAGACTGGAAATGCAAACTTTACTAGATTCACTAGTTGTCCTACCTCTGATCACTTTTGGTAGGTACTACCCAGAGATGCTCTGACTCAGTCATCAAGCCATTACAACAAGGCCCTTGTCAAAGTGGCTAAGATCCTTACCCACTACTATTTTTCCTGCTTCCAGCACATTAATTTCAAGGAATGACTGCTGCCAAATATGTCCCACCCCCCACCCCAACAGGTGCTATTGTAAAGAAAAGACTACATAGTCAGTGTTATTTAATCTACCTGTCAGTGGCGTTAATAATATGGCTGATCTGTGTGCATACTTACAACTTTTACTTAAAACAGCTATAAGAAGTCACATATGCAAAGGTTTGGGCATCCCTGGTCAAATTACATGTTGATTTTTTAAGGGTCAGAGAGCTCTGATTTACTGGTTGGTGTACTGGTCAGTGAATCAGCTATTTTCTATGGTGTACCATTTTCAAACATTCTTCCAGTGCACTGATATTTCTCTTCCTACAGATTTCAAAAATGTCCTCTAAAAGCAAGCGAGCACTGACTATTCATTATGCTCCATGATTGGAAATAGCTTCACGTCTGCAGCTCGATTTCCAGAACATTTTAAAATGGAGGACAAATGCTGTGTGTTATCTCATTTGCCTCCCATCCTCATAAAGCAAATTATACTGATCAGTCACAATATTAAAACCAATGACAGGTGAAGTGAATAACACTGATGATCTTGAGACAATGGCACCTCTCAAGGGGTAGGATATACTAGGCAGAAATGAAACAGTCAGTTTTTGGAACTGAATTGTTGAAAGTGGGGAAAAAATGGCAATCTGTGGGTCAAATTTTGATGACTATGCATCAAAACACCAGATCTTCTGGAGTGTTTCCAGTATGCAATGGGTAATACCTACAAAAAGTGACCCAAGAAAGGACAACCAGGAACTGATGACAATGTAATGGGCACCCAAGGCTCATTCTTGCATGTGGGGAATGAAGACTAGCCCATCTAGCCTAATCCCACAGAACAGTAGCTGTAACACAAAAAGTGAATGCTACTTTGCTCATAGAAAGGTGTCAGGACACACAATGCATCACAGTCTGCTTTGCTGACATGAGGGGGACCCTGTGCCTGATTGGTGTACAATGTTTTATTTCCATACCTGCCAACATTACAAATATTGTTCTGGCAAGAAATATAATTTTTATTATTATTGTTATCTGCAAACTGAAAGGTTCTTAGCAACATGCTAGCTACTTAGCTTTGATGTTAATATTGATGGCTAACTAGCCAAAAAAGAAAATAAAGAAAAGGGTGAAAAAAATCAATAACATACTACATCTCAGGAGTGCTGTACATTATTTATTTATTTCATGGACATGCCATTGACTAATTAGTCTCCTTCAAAAATATTCAGTTATAGGCTTTTCTAAAATAGACTTTATAATGCTGCAGCATATTGAGTGCAAATAATAACTGACTGTCTGTAGAAAATCAACTGACAATGTTACAACAGCTGCCAAGAAATGCCTAGGTGCTTCATGTTTAGCTTGTTGCTAACATAACATAATACACAAATTAGCATTATGCTAGTGTTGTTAATAATTGAAAAAAAAGCTTAACTGCCTTAAATACTGCTTCACTATATGTAACTGACACATTGGGTGACCTCCCAGGTCAGTTGATTCTACATTGCTGTGAACTGTCTCCGCAGTCATGTCACACGTAATTGATTCTTCATTATTCCAACCTACATACCTGCTACCTGGGACCCAGCCAGTGCCCAGTTTTGCAGTAACTGTATACTGATTCACTACACATAAAACTGGTGAGCAAATCAACATTCAACTGCAATGTAACTAACTAAAACAATGTATCTAACAGTGCCCCTGACCTGGGCTATTCAAACTTAGTAACACAAGCACAAGACTTATGTTTGGCAAACTTCGGCAAGAAATCAGCATAATGAATTTTAGACTTTGAATAGACTAGGGCTTCACAATGAAATTCAAAATTGTCAAAATCATTTATTTACCTTCCTGTAAAAAAAAATCCAGCAAATTGCAGTAGCTATGGAAAACTGAGAAACTGCAAAAGTAAACTAAATATTTACAAGACAAGTAGTAAATAGGATGACAACCATTACTTGCTTCCATAATTGATTCTTCCATAATTACTCAACAAACAAATCAAACTACTGTGCTTTTTTCTGTTTCATATCATTTTGCTGCTGCCAAAAAACAAACTGAATTGCTCATTGCATTCCATTATTCCATCCTTGTGACAATAATTCCTTCCTTTACCATAACAGCAATAGAAGCCATATCACCCCCTGTGCTTCCTATGTTATACCGTACTCTGCCAGAATGGCCACATGTATCACACAAACATTACAAAGTACTATGAAACATTGAAATGCTAATAACTAATTGCCTTTGTTGCTCTATGGCTGAAGGTCTGATGCTAAAGTATCATGGAAATCTCACACTTCACACAAGAGCAAAATGTTTATTGCTTCTTTGTAGGCTGAGGGTTGTCATTTTTTATGCCTCAAAGCCACTGTGTTGAACATCAAGCCCGAGGCATCCTCCAGCATCCCCGGAGTGCTTGAGGGTTAAGTGGCTTTCTCAAGGGCACCAAACTGCCAGGCTGGGCTGAATTGTCCAAGTCCACTTGTTTGCATCCTCCACCAGTACTGGTTGTTGACCTACAGCTTTGGGTGCATGCCTGCAATCAGGAACTAAACCACTGATCATTGAGGGTGTGGGCCTAGAGGCTCTATCCACTGCAAAGTAAGATGCCATGTCTGTGCTTCTAAATGAATGTCGATGGATTTCCTTTGATGTTTATATACCATATGATTGAGGGCTGTGATGTCATCAGTTTCTCTATATTTTATATACTTGGCAACAGCAACAGCATGAAAAATTGTGATGTTAGGTCAAATGGAGATACTTATAAAGCAAAATGCAAATAGTGTCAACACTAGTTCCATTTGTGACCCCTTCAGTTGGGTAAATATTGGTGTTACAAGGGTGTTATCAGCAAAATCCAGCTGAAATTAAATCTTGCTAAGTCAATTTGTATAAAATGCTTTTATTTGAATACTCATATGCAGTAGGCTATGTATTTTAAATTTAATATTTTTCAAAACATTGTTTATACATCAAATCTGGATTGGGGATCAGAAGTCAAAGACCAGAGGATATTTAACTAACAGTTAATATCCTTAAAAAATAATGGATGTTGACTGCAAATGCTAATTAACTTTGACCTCTGCAGCCCAGACCTGAATATGAACATAATCAATGTTTTGAAAACACATTAATAAACATAGGCCTACTGCATTAATATATTGATTATTCAAACAATTCAGCATTGTTTTTATAATAGGTAAAAGTCCATGGGATGTATTTTTTGTACAGTAAAAAAAATACATCCCATGAAAATTGTTGATTTTTTCAACATATTTGAAAAAGCAAACATTTCACCCACTGTAATACAATGCAAAGGGTGACATACCTGAAAAAACCAACAAGAAAATGTTCAATCATTTATTCAACAAAAATATCAGATTTTTCTGTGGCGAGAGTAAGTACGCCCTTGGCATCTGAAGCCAGAAAGCCCCCTTTAGCACAAATAACTTCTTGTTGGTGTTTTGCATAATTGTCCACCATTCTCTGACATCCGCTTTCAAAATCTGCAAGATCCCTTCATCTGTCAGATGTTTGAGTTTTCTTGCATGTACTGCCCTTTTTAAATCCCCTACAACATTTCAGTGGAGTTCAAATCTGGGCTCTGACTAGACCATTTCTTCTTTTTGAACCATTCCTGGGTGGAATTGCTAGTGTGTGTTAAATCATTATCCTGCTGAAAGCTCAACCTTCAGCTCAACTTCAACTTTTGGACAGATGACCTCACATTATCGTCAAGCGCTCTTTGATATAATGCAGAATTCATGGCTGAATCAGTGTCTGCAAGCTGTCCAGCTCCTTAGGCAGCAAACAGCCCCAAACCATTAAATTTGCCCCAATATGCTTCACAGTTGGTATGAAATATTTTTTCTGTAAAGCTTCATTTGCTGTACATACTATGCACTTTCACACCAACAGTAGTATGAGTTTCCTGCAAACACTGTGATGAAATCTTTTTTGTATCAGACAGTGTGCTCTTGAGCTGAACTTACTAGTAGTATAATCAGGAATTATAATGAAATGATTTTTTTTAAATAATTTAAATATTTTGTAAAATCACTTGCCAATCTCACATGCATTTTTTTACCTTTCAATAAGATGTTCTAACTAATGGCACTTAACCTGAAACACCTAATTCTTGTTTTATGGATGTGATAAATGCAAGGGTTCACTTACTTTTGCCATGTGACTGATCATGTTTTTTGGTTTGTTAATTGGAATTATAAAAATGACTACAATGTGTTTTTTGTTTTATTTTTGGAGCATATCACATCTGTAGCCACCGTATAAAAATATTTAGAAAAAACAACAAGTCTCATTAGGATGTTAATGTTCTTAAAGATGTTTCCTTAATGTGTTAGCTTACTATTGTGACCTAAAAATTGTTTGGAAAACATCAATTAAATGTTTTTGATCATTCAAAACAATCTACACAATAACTGCATAAATAATGTTAGGTAGATTTAACAGGTAATGCCATCATATTACCCATTTTTGCCAAACAGAAAACAAATAAAGTGACATAGAAGAACAGAGTACAAACCAAGCAAAACGATCCTGCTAGATTGCTAATAGCCATAATATTATGACTGTAAAATCCAATAATCTCTACACAGACATGTGTGCAGTTTATGAAAATCTGACAAAATGTGCAGTGAACAAATCCCTTTACTTCCACAACACTGTGAAAAAAATGCCAGAACACCTTTCTCTGTCACTCCATTGGCACTCCCTATGGAAATGGCCCAGTAGTCCGAAAATCTGTCAATAATCCAAGAATGTGTTTTCACTTCAGCTGATAGCATTTTCACTCTGCCGCCGTGTCCTTAACACATTGGACACAATCTGACAAAACATACAGAATAAGCAATACACAGCACCTGTCAAAAGTTTGGATACACCTACACATATAATTTTTACAAATTTCTGGGAGGGGTCCTTCCTGTGCTCTACTGGGTGCTCTGTTTTCCTCCCAGAGTTGAATTAGAGATGCAAAATTGCCCCTAGATTTGAGGGTGGGAGTCTTTCTTGCTATGAATTGACAACCTGTCCAGGGTGTTGCTCTGGTATAGACTTGTGATAAACTCAAAACTAGGATAAGCTGCGGACACTTAAGTAATGAACTTCTAATAAATGAACCATTTCAAGGCAACCCAGAACATAACTCTTTTGTATGCAAAAATTAACTAAATTAATTAGTAACATATTATATTAATATAATATAAAAATATATATTAATATAGCTTTGGCTCTACATTTTTAAATTACAGTACAGCTTCAAGTGAAAATGGAAACGTTTTGTTATTATAAAATTGAATTTTGTTTTTATTCCATGAAAACATGGAAGAAACATTTAAAAATGTTTTTTTAATTTTTTTGTTTTATGCACCAGCTTCCATATTTGTTTAGCTTATATTTTTCTTAACATTTTAATTTATAGCATTCATACACAAGATTTTAAGATTGTATCTAGATATATGAGCAGCACTGTATACAACAGCAAACTAAGTTAGCATGATTGTGTCTGGTTGTATCTCAGCGTGGGTGTATCTGAGATAAAAAAATAAATAAATAAATAACAGCAGCCATTTTTATTTAGTGCATTAACAGCACATTCAAAAGTAACACTTAGCTCCAGATTCCAAATGCAATGTTTTGATGCTACATTAATAAGCTGAGAGTTGGCTGTTTCAAAGCTGTGCTGCTGTCTCCATCTGAAACATTTAACCACTGCGCCTGCAGTGAATACCAATAGGACGTAAGTGACTGGCTATCAGGAATTTTAAAGCAAAGAGGTGCATATATTTGCCTCCCCACTGACCTTAAATGGATGCAGTAGTGATGTGTGAATAAAAACAGCAGTAGAAAGACTGACATCAACTGAGCATTACCCCATAGCGTCCAGATGGGCTTTTTCATATAATGGCAGTGTATAAAAAACACGTAAAGCTGCAAGGTGTCATTTTTGCTAATGCCTATTGTTAAGCTCCCATAAACTTACTATTGCTCAGCACAGTGCTTCTAAAACAGCAGTTTTGCGTGCAATTTTTGTCCACATGTCCCCTGGTGCAAATCAAATTCAGCAAGCTTGAATGAACCTTCAATGACTAACCAGAACACTAAACCAGCAGTTTGTGATTTTTAGCAAGAAGCTGTTGCTTTTTGTTTTCAAAAAGCTATGTTTAGGGTTTAGGCCCACCAAGCAAAACAATTTTTTTTCAAGTTTCCTTTAGTCAGAATCTTAAAAGGAATTTTAAATGAAGTTTCAAAAGGACTCAGACAGGTCCTCAGGAACCAGCCATTAAGAGTAAAAGGCATATATGTCAGGTATATGTGTCAGAAAACTAGCGAGGTGTGCAGTTTCCTATAAGCTAGCTTGTCGAATGGTCATCCTGGAGAGACACTGCACTGCAGAGTTTATGCTCTCCTTGCTGCAAATAGGGGTTGAATTGCAAAGAAATGTCAACTAGTTAAGTAAACCATGCACTTTTCAGCAGATGCAGTCAGATACAGGACCTGATTTAAAATGATAAAAATCACTGTGACAGTATTTGAGCAGTATCATTAGTATTTGGACGAGACCTAATTAGTAATTTTTTACGTATCACGTTACCCAACATTTACCCCCAAATATCCCTGAGTCATTTAAATTATGAGGTTGTGTGTAGTCGTGATAGAAATAGACTGACAAACTCACCAAAATACCCCACACAAATCAGCAAGCTTTGTGATGTATAGTAGTTAGAATTTAGGAAGCTGGATGATGTTGTAAAAAGTGCTCAAACAGTGTAGTTATAGTACCAGCTAGAGATGCACCAATCATATTTTATGGCCAATTCCAGTACCTTTACAGCCATATAGGCTGATTGCTGATTGCTCTTTTTGGGCCAATTTTTAGTAGCTGAATTTATTATTCACAAAATGTATGCAATTTGTAAATGAACACAATAGACAACATTAACCTGGTGCTGCACTGATATTAGCATTATACTAGGCTGCTTAAAAAGACAAAATGTCTGCATGTAATATTACTATTTAATGAAAAGTTCATGATTATAAACCACAACATTAAGACCACTGACAATAAAGTAAGTAGGTTTGATTTTCTTGTTACAATGGCACACATCAAGGGGGTGAGATATATTAGGCAACAAGGTGAACAGTCAATTGTTGAAGGTGATGTGCTGGAAGCAGGAAAAAAGGTGTAAGAATCTAAGTTACTTTGACAAGGGCCTAGTGAAGACTTGGCAACTTGGTATGGTTAGTACCTACAAAAGTGGTCTAAGGAAGGACAACCAGTGAACTGACAACAGGGTCATGGGCACCCAAGACTCACTGTGGATGGTGGTATTATAGAGAGGTGTCAGAGCATGCAATGCTTTATAGCTTGCTGCATATTGGGCTGTGTATCCACAGACTTCTCTGAATGCCCATGCTAACCCCTGTCCACAAAAATGTGTGAGCTTTGCCTACCTCAGAAAAAGATGGCACCAAGATGCAGCGTTAAAAGAAGGCAAACGTGTGGAAGCAGTGCGATGCTCTGGGCAAAGTTCTACAATGAAACTTTGAATCCTGGCATTTATGTAACTGTTACTTTGGCACTTACCACCTACTTTTACTCTTACTAATTGCTGCAGACCATGTACACCCCCTTATGGCTACAGTATTCCTTAATGACAGAAGCCTTTTTTAGCAGGATAATGTATAAATGGGTTAAGGTACATAACACAATTTTTAAGGTATTGTCTTGGCCTGTGGCAGCACGGTGGTGCAGTGGTTAGCTCTGTCGCCTCACAGCAAGAAGGTTCTTGGTTCTAACCCCCGGGTTGGCCACGGGCGCCTTTCTGTGTGGAGTTTGCAAGCTCTCCCCGAACTTGGCCTGCAAACTGCCAGGATCTCAGTCAGTTTAAGTAACTGTGCGATGTTCTGGACTCGTCAGGCCCATGGAGGCCCAACCTTACAACTAAGAAAACTTAAAAGTTATACCATGGCATCAGCAGATCTAGTAACATGCCTGCTGTATGGACTGTAATATACCTTGTTTAATGCTTGGCTTGCATTTATAACGTTTGTCATATGTAGAAAGTATATTTTCCTAGATAATAAGGGAAGGTCTGTCTTTAAAGGGTATTAAGGAAGAGGGAATATGCCTTTTTATCTCTCTCTTTAATTTACCTGCTTTTCCTTTGCAGACTTCTGTTACCTATTTTGGTGGAATATATTCTAATCATATTCAATCACAATGCAGCAGATGAGGTTTCACTTTTCACTTGGTTGATTTACAGTTTGCATTGTTTGGTTGGCTTACATTTAATAGCCACTATATTGTGTCCTTGACTTCTATAATGTATTTATGGGTTTTTATGGATTTTCAATCCAGCCGTTGATATTACATCACCCCATTTTCATTCCTTGCTTCAGTAATTACGTTGTTTTTCATGCTAAGAAAACAGGGTGGGCTTTAAAGCAATAGTTTTTGAAAATCAAATTTGTACAATTTTCCTATTACCCCAAATGTAGTCAATCTTCCAAGACATGTTTGGTGTCTGAAATATGTATAAAAACTTGTTTTGCATTGGAGCTGCAAGGTTGAAGTATTAGCGGTATATCCCAAATGTTAGTGAATAGCTACATGCACACTAATTAGCCTTATACATTCCTAAATCATCACACATTGGTTCCTGTGTGTAGTTGTTAAGTAATGTCAATCAGTCATTTCTGTGTTTTCATAAGCTGTGTGTCAACCTCAGAACAGAGAAAATATGAAAGCGAAAAACATAAAACTCAGAACTAAAAAAATAAACTATCTTTGCACAAAAGGAGCCATAACATTCAACAAACTTTGCTCAAAAACTTTCTCTATTAAAACCTTGTCTAACATCTAGGGATGTAGAGTGGACCCTGACCCTCTGCTGGCTGTATCTGGAGTGTATATATAGTGTAAATAATAGTGTATATATAGTGTATATAACCCCCCTCAGTGGAAACACTGCCTTTGTGGCAAGGTTCTTTACTCTTTTAGCACAGAGATTACACAACCACCACCACCACCACCACATCCACTACATTGATCAAAGATGTTATGCAACATCTTAAATTAGAAAAACTTAGAATCACGTTACATGTTTTAATTGATAAATTCCACAAGACTTGGCATCAGTACATACTATAGGCTTGGCTACTTTCATGCAATTAATGCTCAACCTAATTGTAGGCTTACATTACTGTATTACACTTCATGGAACATATTGATTCACAGTTAATAAGCAGTTTGGTTGATATGTAAAGGACCTATAATGTTAATAATATAATTTTATTGTTTTATTCTGCCTAGTTTTGTCTAGCCTTGAAAAAAGATGTATTGCTTGGCAAATGCCTCAAAGTCATTGGTTTAAATGGAACAATGATTGGCTAGAAGGTCCAAAAGTAGTCAAAGAAGTTGCACATTTTGCGAGTTATTTTTCATTTTTGTTTTGTTTTTTGGAGGTGGGCAAAGACAAAGGTGAATGGGCCTAGACCTGCTGGCATCTATCATGCCTCCACCACTGCATTTGTCCATTTTTACAGACAACACTATGTCTGAAACCATTTTAAAATGACTTGCACAATGCCAAAGAGCTCCTATAATTTGCTAGTTGCATTAGTCTCCCCCTTCAGTGCAAAACTAAAGAGGCAAACTTCAAACTAAACATGTCATGGGTGATCAACTACAGTCACTTTAAAATTGCACCTGCCAATGCAAAAAAAATGGACCAGAGCTTTTCCTGTTTTCTCTTTCCACTTCATATACCAGCTAGCCAAGGGGAACCATGACAGAGAGAACCGAAGACATCTAGAAATTGGTCTTTCTGCACAAGTGAAGGATTAAATAAAATGGGAATTCTTCCAACTAGCTCACTTGTCTTCCTCTCCGAAACGGCACCTCTGGCCAGATGAGAGTCTGAAATCGTTCGACATATAATTTTGAACACAGGAGTATAAATAATTCAGCCTGGGCTGCAATATTCATGCAGAAGGTTATTACGTATAGACATGGCACTGCAGGCAAAAACAGCAATCGCTGTCTCACCAGCCATAGCCAGCTATCAGAAAACTTTCCAAACACAAACTCTCCCTCTCTCTCTCTCTCTCTCTCTCTCTCTATCCCTATTCATCTTTACCACCATCTCCCTTACTCTTTTATTCTGCAGTCTAAAAATGTCCCCCTTTTCTCCCTTTCCAAGGTTTTTTAATGAGGGTCATAACCTTTGCTTGAACGAATGCAAAAACAGGAACACCCCCCCCCCCTTTCTCTCTCTCTCTCTCTCTCTCTCTCTCTTTGCTTTCATGAATTATTTATCTCTGTGTTTGATCTGAATTTAGACTACAGCCTTGTGAGATATATTTGGCACAAAAAGACTTTTAGGAAGCTGTTAATGTTCAGGAGAGTTGGTAGGGTGTGTTTGTTGTAACACAAGAATACACAGAAGTACACTACACTACTATAAGCTGTGCATAGCCACCTGTTAGTAAAGCAGAGTGTTTTTTCTTGTCACTTTTTGCTGTGTCCACTGCACACAGGTCCTTCACGGAATCAGTGAAAGTGACAATCTGTGCTCATTCATAGTGTACATGCATAACTTCCCCCACCACTCCTCCACACAACCACAGTCATCGTCTGACATGTGACTGAAAATATGCTGCTTGTCATTCCACCAACTGTAGTGCCACAATACACACGTTGTTCAGACAGCCTCACTCACAGTAATAGAAACCCATTTCTCAACTACTCAACTAAACCAGAGTGTATATGAGTGTCAAAATAAATGTTAGTATATATATATATATATATATATATATATAATACATGAAACAATAAAATGTTATATAATGTTTTGAGGTTCATTTATGTAGTAATGTATATGTTTACTTGATTATATTTTTATGTTATTTATGAGTTATGAGTTGTTCCATATTTATGAGAGGTTGTGTAACGTCAGGGTTAGAGTTTCCGTCAAATTTGCTCCCCAATTTAGTGATGTCTAATTCCACCCACTTGTTACAACTTCCCCAATCACATAATACTACCAACACTGGGAGGGTGAAGCCTCTCACCACATTAGATATTGCACCACAGTATCTGAGTACACTTTTGGTCTCTTACGATATGCCACACCTTCTTAGATGCAGGCTTTTTGATGGTACCTCACATTGCAGATGTCACAACAGGGGTCATAGCCTTTTCTTATACAGAAAACTGTAGCTTGGTGCAGCCATCAAATTAAAATATTTCATAGTTACAAACTACAATTAAGTTGGTTCCTAAGGATAAGGATGGGTTTAGGTTTAGCTAATCTTTGCTCAGCTTCAGTAACACACAAGTGAATAAAAATAAACCACAACATTACAATATTATATGTGTTTGTGTGTGTGTGTGTGTGTGAAGTAAGCTGATTACACATTAAATGTGGATGGTCATTCTGTTTTATCTTGCACAGCAGTGAAAGACTTTGGTGTGATTATTGACCCCAGTCTTTCATTTGAAGCCAATGTAGATATCATTACCAGGATTGCCTTCTTTCATCTCAGAAATACTGCAAAGATAAGTATAATGTCATTACAACACAGACAAAATAGTTCATGCTTTTGTTTCATACAGGTTACATAGTGTAATGCCTTACTGTCTGGATTTTATAGTAGGTGCGTAAACAAGCTCAAATTAGTCCAGAGTTCTTTTTAACCAGAGAATATTATCACATCGCCCCCATCTGATCTGCACTGATGCCCTACCAAATTTTCCATTAATTTTAAAGTAATATTATTGACCAATAAAGCATTAAATGGTCTTGCACCACAGTATCTGAGTACACTTTTGGTCTCTTACGATATGCCACACCTTCTTAGATGCAGGCTTTTTGATGGTACCTCACATTGCAGATGTCACAACAGGGGTCATAGCCTTTTCTTATACAGAAAACTGTAGCTTGGTGCAGCCATCAAATTAAAATATTTCATAGTTACAAACTACAATTAAGTTGGTTCCTAAGGATAAGGATGGGTTTAGGTTTAGCTAATCTTTGCTCAGCTTCAGTAACACACAAGTGAATAAAAATAAACCACAACATTACAATATTATATGTGTTTGTGTGTGTGTGTGTGTGTGTGTGTTCACATAATCCAGCGGTTAGCATTTAGAAGAATTAAGAACTGTCAGCTTGCCCTGACAGTCAAGGAAAGTCTTTAAATCTCGGCGCAGCTGCGATCCGTCTCTGTCCAGTGGCTGAGCAGGAGAAAGATAGATGCGTTCAATAAACATGGTCTTGAGGAATGTGCAGGAAACGATTAAGAGTGATAAATGGCAGGTAGGGGATTTTTTTTTTGCAGCTTCGTGTTTCATTTGACATCCATTATGCCTGTGATGTCCGGGAAGAGCATGGAGTGAAGAGGTAGATGCAGCATGTCTGAGTCAGACATAATTATATACTCCTAAAGCAGCAGAGCTAGGAACAAACCATGGTGAATAGACACAGAGGGAATGCTTGACCTTTCCCTTTAATTGTTGATCAAGACCCTCAAGGGCACTTTTGAGGATGACAAATCTAGGACCTAAGCAGTCAAGATGGTCTCATGATTGCAAAAATGTTCTTATGATTGCAAAGAATATTCGCTCAAGGAAACTTAAGAGACATTTCAGAAGAATTCGGCCTACATGTTTAGGGATGTGCTGGGGGTGGATTGGACTGTCATAGCTCCGCATTGCAGCTTCATCTGTATAAAATCCAACATACTTGCTCTCACTTATAATTGTGAAGTCTTTGCGAGATTGGGTTGGGTCAGTTAATCTACAATGAAGGTTTAAAAAATCTGAGCTCAAAACACTAGATGTTTTGTCCACTCCACTATTAAAAAGGAATGCAAAATGCCTTGAACCCTGCTGCATAACATTGACATAACCATGCCATAAACCTGTGATAAAAGATTTTGTCATATGCAATATTACAGTGCAACAGTGTCATGTTACTGTCACTGGTAATTGCAATGACAGATGCTATTTTGTTTGCTATTGTGGCAATTTATGACAGCATTTGCCATGACACATTTATGGTTTAATTGTCAGTGCTATGCAGGGTTCATAATAAGCATGAATAAACATATGTTACTAGATAGATTATGGCTTGTATATACAGTTTTTGTAAAACTTATTGAACAACCCTACTGAGTTGTTTAACTCAAAATAACATTAAATGAAAGTCCATTTTAGTGAATGAAATCTATTTATTTTGATTTAAAGAAAAATCTATTCTTGTGAAAAATTAATAAATTGCAGGGGAATTTTCACCTTGCTCAATCAACCACTGAATTTTATGTCGAGGTAAGATAATCCATGGTGACTCTACTCTGTTTGAATGAAAATGTATGACATCACTGAATTAATTCATACAACAGTTTTTTGAGGGCATCCATTTATGTTGGCCACACTGAAACATATTACATAGAACCAGAGCTTTTTGTCTGCTGCTGTTTTTCGTCCCTGTTCAAAAGATAGATGAGGCTTCCTTTATTGTTGATTGTGCTGTGATTTTTTCCAAGTGAGTGTGCAAGAGTATAATTCAGATAAATAAATGTATCTTACGGATTTGTTTATTCAGAGAAGAAATAAGATGCATTTTTATATATGACTTTACTAATTTTATTATGAAAAAAATGGCTTTTTTAGATCATGTGTCAAACAAATGCAGCAACAACACTAAGAAACCCCATTATAAAGAGCAGAGCAAATGACTTAGAAGCAATTTATGTCAGCCTTAAAGGGTTATCAGTGCAGGGCCTTAACATTATCAAGATGTTGTTTAAACATCCTGGCATTTGGCATCTTTATTTCGACTGATTGACTGATTGATTGGTTGGTAATTGATTGGTTGCTTGATTGTTTGAGTGGTTGATTGGTTGATTGATTGTGTACTGTTAATAGAAATATGTTTTTGGCTTTTCTATTTAAAATACAAATGAGACATACGCCACATCAAAACACACAAGTCAATATTAAAACCATACAACAGTCTGCAGTGCTGTTAAAATGGATTAGAGGCAATACATGGTCCATCCATCCATCCATTTTCCAACCGCTTCTTCCGTTTCCAGGTCACGGGGAAGCTGGAGCCAATCCCAGCTGACT
>JBBPDA010000081.1:29363409-29374578 GCA_037974385.1 Arnoldichthys spilopterus
TATATAAATGCATATTTAGGTAGATAACAACTCATTTGCATATCTAAATACTAAATACTATTTTTCAAAAAGTCTAATAAAAAAACATTTGTACAAACATTAGTTACCAGCTGGCAAAGATGTATTGTTATATCTGTTGTCTGTTGCCTGTATTGTCTTGTCTTAAACTGTGAAGCTATGACAATAATAATTCTTTCTAAAGGTTAAAATACTAAAGCTACAATTACCTGCTACTTTATCACATTTAAAGAGATGCCTTTTAGCTCTCACTTGATCATTTCTTATGCGTCAATGTTATTCAAGTATTTGGCATATGGCTATGCTTTAGTTATAGTGCTTAATACTGTACTTTGAAAAGAGAGGTCATAAAAGATGACAAGATATTTCCTCTGCTTAGAAACAAAATGGGTTTCAATTCATTTTATTTTAAGAAATATGCTACTGTGCTAGCACACACAGATCAATGCTCAAATGTTAAACTCTCTGTGTCTTCTTTGTCTCCCTCTCTCTTTCTCAACCCATCCCCACTGACCAGCTGTTCTGTTCCTGCTTCCCCTTTTATCTCTCTTCTGACATGCTCGCTGACATTGTTGACAATTAGTTTGTCGATGAGAAGATTCTTAACAAAGAAATTGCCTGTAGGGAACTTCAAATTCTGGCCTTGGCCCCACAGAGCTCTGAAGCAGCTCGCCTCCTGAGAGCATCAAAGCCTTGCTATAAAAGTCATGCGAAACAGCAGACTGCCTCATTTCTTTCTACCTAATATTCTCAGGAAATAAGGATGCATCTCACCACTTCATTTTTTGTACTGACTTGGGTTCGGTTAAGAGTGGGATAAGATGTTTTAGAATCTACACTTAGCTTAAACATTTAGTTGCATGTTAGCTAAAGCATTGACAAAGTTGACCATAGAGGTTCCTAGAATTTTCTTGACTTGGATATAAGATAAAGTGTATATAAAGAGTAAATAAAAAAGCACATAAGCTTTATATTATGTGGAGGATCTTTAAACTGTATAACTATACTTTGCCATTCGTCTTGTTTACAAAAATGGTTCCTTAGGGAAGCAAAAGTGGTTCTTCTATTCTTCGATTTTTTTCTAGCACCTCCATTGTGTGCCGTTCAAAACTCTGATATCACAATGTTTCATACA
This sequence comes from Arnoldichthys spilopterus, assembly GCA_037974385.1. NCBI lineage: Eukaryota > Metazoa > Chordata > Actinopteri > Characiformes > Lepidarchidae > Arnoldichthys > Arnoldichthys spilopterus. The sequence goes on from JBBPDA010000081.1 coordinate 29,364,563, forward strand.
GCAATTATGAGAGCAACATCACCTTACATATACGAAGCATTTTAAATTCATTATAACTGTTTTCATCTACAGTTATGTACTTCATCCTGGGTGCATCAAAACCACCCTAAGGTTACTTTGTGTTTGTTTATTTTATTACAACTTCCTATTGACTCACAGTTAGTAGAAACCTGTAAAATTGCACTCTCTAGACTAATTTTCTTTAAGATGGTTATAGAAACTGTAGGGTGGGAAGTTTTCCCCACCCATGTATGAGCAGCCACAATCTTTCTCACAAGGCACTGGAGTGCTGTCCAAGTTCTTGCACATGTACTGCTTTAGAGATTCAGGACCTGTGTTACGACAGCCTGGATCATATGGATGATGAAAGAACTCATGGCTCCAAGAGAAAACTGACCCTCGACCTTACTGAAAATAAACATAATCCATATGGCATTGGCATTTTATTGGGTTCTAATTGTGATCTCTTGTAGTGCCTACAGGTTCATTAGCAGCCCACTGACCATCCAACAGATATGGTACCAGTCATGGTAAAGGATCATTTAATCATTTAAAGAAAAATGTAAGAATCTGAATGACTGCCATAACATCCTGCTTCTATGTCTAACCAATGCAAAGTATATTAGCATCATTTTGAAGGGAGAGTCCAAATGAACAGTAGTGTATATGTACGTTATTCTATTGATTTGCAGGTCTACAACTATAATGCACTGTATTTACATGAATTTCTATGTAACATAAAACCATGACTCATCTCAAATATCTACAAATGCTTTTTCTTAACAGTTTTGAATTGTAGTATGCAGTAAAAAAATCTGCACCATAGCAAAACCCATCAACATGCTTTTAGAATAAAAGGTAAAGGAGAAGTTACCTTAAATCACTTTGACATTGCATACGCCCTTTTGCATCAATCCTGACAGAGGGTGAGTAGCCCGATAAACCACTAAAAGCACCACCCTGCTGAAATATGCAGAAAGGGGCTGGAGCAAAAAACCTCATGAGACCTGACAGCTCTCCTGCAAATTGTTACGCACATGCATAACAGCCTACTTGATAAAAAAGAGAAAGCAGGAACAGGCGTGATCACACTTGAGGCACGTATTGAACAGCCTGTAACAGTAAAAAAAAAAAAAAACTTTTTTGACACATTGACCCTAGTGCTTATATGTGTGAAAGGGAGGCCCTGGAGTTCAGCTTGTAAGTCTGTTGTAAGTACATGTTTTTGTACATGATTTTAAGGATGTTTTAAATCACACCACTTTGAGCATGTTCAATGATTATACTGTAAGTCAAATGCAATTTCTATAGTATTTAAATTCTATGACTTTTGAAAATATACTATAAATTCAGTAGTTACAAACATAGCTGAAAACATTCTATCAGCTGTACCATAATATATGGTATTATTCCTATAGTTTAGTACATACTTCAAACTCTATAATACATTAATACATGATAGTTACAAAACAGTTATGTGATAATAATAAGCATGTGCAATGGAAAATGTATATTTATTCCCACTTTTAAATGACCTGTAAAGTTTGGGTCTTGGAAGTAAGTGTGAGCAGGGTGGCTTTTAAAGGATTTATTATTAGACGACTGCACACCAAGACTATTCATAAATAAACACAGAAACATGGAATTAGATATAACTAACTGAGAACAAGGAACAACATGGCGTGGAAACAGTTAGAGAAACAGTAGACCAGACAAGGACTAAACCAAAGAGAGTAACACATATAAAGGCAGTGGTGGCCTAGTGGTTAGGACATTGCCTTTGGGACCTGACAGTCACAGGTTCAAGTCCCACCCTGGGCACTACTGAGGTACCCTTGAGCAATGTACCGTCCCGCTACAATGCTCCCCGGGCCCTGTTAATAGCTGCCTGCTGCTCCATGTGTGCATGTGTGATGGGTTAAGTGCAGAAGTCACATTTCATTGTGGTGCTTGAGCATGTTCACAATGACAAAGAGGCACTTTCACTTCACTATATAACAGCTGGGCAAGGGTGGAGATATGAAACACAGCGCAGGTGAACAGAATACGGAGCTCAAATGTCAGCATAAATACAACCCGGAGTACATGGTAAAACAAAAAATCCATACATGAAATGGAGAATAATTGACACAAGCAAACATTTCGATACACAGTCTACAAATAAAGATCATTATTATAAGAGTAAAATGTCTGTAGAATATTGAAGAAATACTGCTTTGAAACATTCTACAATAAGCAGGTGAGCTGATAACAGATGAGGGGGAAATGATTGGTTATAAAAGTAACATCCATCAAAGGCTCAATCACTGCAAGCAAAGATGGGTCATGGCTTCACCATTTCATGAGATTGTCAGTCAGTTTAAAAAGAACATTTCTCAACACAAGATTACAAAGGACTGAGGTATTTTATCATCTACAGCAGAAGTGAAAGTGACTTGTTTGTCATTGTAAACACACTCAATCAGACACAAAGTGCACCACACCGAAATTATATTGTGTATAACACATGGGTTCAGAAGGACTTCAGAAAACCGCTCACACAGTCTGCCACTGCATTGAGAAATGTGACCTGAAACTCTATTACACAAACTTTAATTTTATACAGAAAGTTCTCTGGAAAGTCAGTGGAAACGTGTGCTTTGGTCAGATGAGTTCACCTTTCAGTTTATTTTTTGAAAAAAATGGACTCTCTGTGCCAAAGATGAAATGGACCGTCCAGACTGTTATCAGTAAATTCCAAAGTAGATCATTCATAGTTTAAAACCTGCTCAGTTTAATAATAATAATAGTTTTAAAAATACTGTACACTCTGATAGATAATGTAAACTCTATAATAGTTCAGAAACTGCATACATTTTCATTTATATAAATAAACAAATAAGCAAGTAATCTCTCTTCCTTGCAAAACTGTGTACATATATAAAGCAAACAAGTGTCTATTGCACAAGGCACAACATAATTATTTCTGGATGTCACAACATTTCCTGCCTTCATTTCATTTTTGTTTTTCAAAAGACATACAAAATATTCCATGTGTGCCCTATGCACAGAGTCTAATAAGCTAGCAAGGGCAAAGTTAGCTGTCAAAAGCATCTGCAGACAAGCATGGAGCATCTGTTTTTAATGTCTCTCCAGGGGAAAATTCCGGGTTCCCAAAAGCCGAGACCAGAGGAAATATGAACTCATTGGTGCTGCCGTGCAGTTATTAAAACAGCAAAACTGCTAATTGTCAAATTTGTTAGCATGTCAGCATTATTTTAAACAGGCAGTTGTGTAAAAAAAAATTAGCAGAGAGGGAGAAAGACATGGAGAGACAGAGAGAAACAGAGGGAGAAAGGGAGAGAGAGAGAGAGTGCGGAAGAGAGCTGAGGGGAGAATGAGGGCTGCCAGCATTGCTGCAAGCTGTAATGAGCTTTTCTTCTAGATTGCTACTTCACTGCCAGAGTGGCTGGCAAAGAAAGAGACAGAGCGAAAGAGAGAGAGAGGTAGATGAGAGAGATTTGAGTTGCAGAAAAGAGGGAGGCTGAGCGAGATCCGAAGATACTCAATAATACTTGCAGAGAAAGAAATGAGCACACATGAAGCAACTGAGCTGCAGAAATAATGGTAAAGTAAAAGACAGGATGAGATGAGATGACCAGGAAAGAGAGAAAAAGGAAGAACGCACTAGGACAGAGGAGCCCTACTTGGAAAGTTTTAAGGTCCTCTCAATGTGCTGTTGGACCCTAGAGGGATTAAAAACTCGGCACGTTGGATGACATCGACTTGTTACAGCCTGTCGCACTACTGCGCTGGAAACAGCTCTAGAGAGCAGGCAACTCTGAGTCCATGCTTTCCAATGCAAGGCTCCCTGTCCACTGCATATTATCAGAGCGTGAGAGAGATAGAGGGAGAGGGTACAAGACTGCTTTGACTGAAAACCCTACACAAAACAAGCCTAGTTTTACTAGACTGCCATCTGCTGCGCAGTGGCATTTGGGAATTTGTCAGACAAGCAAAGTATCTATGACAGGATAGAGGATAGGATATATTTTAATGTGTTGCTGCCTATTGGCAGTGGTTAACTGGTGGTTAGGGATTTGCGCATGTGATCAAAGACTCACAGGTTCAAGTCCAGGGCCAGGTACCACTGAGGTAACCTTGAGCAATGGACCATCCTGCTACACTGCTTTTCAGGCGCTGTTGATAGTAACCTGCTGCTCCAAATGTAAATGGGTCACATTTTGTTGTGATGCACTTTGTGTGATGGTGTGTATTCACAATCTCAAATACTCATTTGCACTATAGTCACTATTTTTCAGAATATTCACCTTGTGAAGTTCTAATAATATTTCAGTGTTAGACTGCTTATTGTCTATACATTTATAAACAGGGCCGTTTCTGAGCATAGGCAACATAGGGAGTGGGTGCCACAACAATTGTTATGACTGACACCATGTACAGCATAATAGCCCCTGTCAAAACACTCTCTCAGATCCAGAAATCACCATACTGTAGAGCTGAAGTGTGCTCCAACATCTTATCAGCAGATGCTTTTGCTTGGATGTCTGAAGCAGCACCCTCTAAACTCTCTGTTTTGCTTGGTATTCAGATTTTTCAGTTACACCTTAAACTGTGCACAAATGACATTCTGATCCCTGAACTGCACGATAAATACTGCAGATAAAACAGAAACTTTGAGCTTTAGCTTTGTACTCAGTCGCTTGCTTAGGTGAATGCTGCAGAAAGCCATCAGATTAAAATATCTATCTAAAACACAGAGAAAGTAAAAGTTTTATCATTTCTATAATGCACTAAATAAATGTAATATTTTATCATTTTTAAAGGCACTTTCTTTAATGCACTGAAGGAATCAACAGCTTTGCCAAACCTATGCTCACTGTTAATGGAGCCTGAGCTTAGCTAGCAAAAGCAAAAGGTTTTGACATTATTCAGCATCAAGCTCAAGACAGTTCTCTTCTGTACAAGTTGTTTTGAAGTTGTAGGACAGTTTAGTATGCCACAATTTTATGCATTATACACACACACACAGCACAAGTTGCTAAGTGAATGAGTCAGTGATTGCTGTTCCTGTAGGCTCACCTTCTAGTCCAGCAAAAATGATAACTAATGTACATTGGATCTCTATTGGATAATACCAATGTCTTACCATATTGTCACTGATGTATCAAAACATTGTATCTGATTAAATTATTTTAAGCCGTGACTGTGACTTACAGGAAAAAGTAAAATCTGTGGAACAATTACGCCCGATTACACAATTCTATTTGTCGATTGAAAATCAGTTTAATTAATAGTGTAAAATATACATTGGGTTTAAATGACCTAAAATTCTGAATGTAATTTGAGTTGTTTTACACATAATCATACAGCAATTAGCCATAACATTATGGCCACCTGTGTAGGTCCACTATTGTGCACTGTGATCCCTTTCACCATTCACTTTTTTGAACCACAGTTTTCTTCTGTGGAATTAGGCCAGACGGCTAGCCTTGACTCCCCACATGCATTAATAAGCCTTGGGTGCCCATGACTCTGTCATCGATTCACCTGTTGTCCTTTCTTAGATCACTTATGCTAGGTACTGACTACTGCACGCCTGGAACAATACACATGACCTGTTTTGGAGATGCCCTGATTCAGCCATCTGGCCATCACAATAAGACTTTTATCAAAGTGGCTCAGATGCTTACACTTGCCCTTTTTTTTTATTCCAGCGCATTAACTTTAAGAACTGACAGTTCAGTTGCTGCAAAATATATATCACCTCCCTGACAGGAGATACTGTAATGAGATAACTAGATAGTAAATGTTATTGACTTGACCTGTCAGTGGTGCTAATGTTATGGCTGACTGGTGTACACACTTAACTTTTTGTCTTAAAATTATATTCAAGATTTTTATTAATCAATAGTCCTGATCAGTTTAAGTAAATGAAATCTAAAACATGTTTTTAAAAGTCTGTCCTATTAGGAGCTCTTCAGTATTTATGGCACTTAATATTTCCTAACCAATGTATTTACCCGGGATCCTAATAAAACCCGGGAAAGCTGAAAAGACCCAGAGGGAAGCTTTTTCTTTTAATAAGACAAGAAGGATGCCAATTATGGCCCCTTTGCTCCACTCTTAACTCCCAGACCTCCTTCCTTAAATTGGCCCCTTTCCACCAAGCTCTCGTTGGACTGCTTTCTCCTTGACAAGACTAACAGAACCTCCCCCCTCCTCTATGTTCTAAACGATTCTGGGACATTTCAGTAAAAAAGATGAAGGGGAGTGGGTTGGGAATTCTTATTCATGCTACTGAGTTGTTTATTCATCAACCCCCAGTACCCCCAGCTGATCGTTGTGCCTTTGTTGTACCTTTTTAGCACAAATGACACACGCATTTACATTTTCTCTTAGATGAAAATAAAAGCAATGTGAGGTTTATGAGGTTGATGATGTCAAATAATGGTAATGTTGACTATGTAGTGTCACTAATAAATGAAACCTACTGGAAATAAGATCACCACCCTATTTAATCTCTACATCCCCTTTGTAATATGCCCTATATTTATTTGTCCTGTAACTGCACTGAATATTGTGCGCTGTATAGCCAACTGCTTTTGTATATTGTGTACTGCATACTGTATATTTAGTATATACTGTATATGAAATATTGTTTAAACTGCACATACTTGGTGTTTTGTACTGCATATTGTATACTGTATATTGTACCACATCGTATACAAAAAGTGAAAGTGACTATTTGTCAATGTGAACACACACAAGCACCACAACGAAATTTGACCTCTGCATTTAACCCATCACAAATGCACACATGAAGCAGCGGGCAGCTGTCAACAGCGGCCGGGACTTCAGGTCCCAAGGGCAATGGCCTAACCACTAGCCCACCACTGCCTACATGCATATTGTATATTGTGTATATTGTACATTGTGTACTTCACATTGCAGTCTGCATGATCCTCTGTATATTACGTATCACATTTTATATGATCTATTATGTACTGTATTGTATTGCACCATATTGTTGCTGTCACACAAAAATCTTGTACCTCCAAAATGGCAAGCTTACAAGACAATCACAAAATCTTCTTAACTTATAATTGAGGTTAATGCAAACTGTACTTTTTAAAAGTAATTAAGAGCCATTTCTTTTGCTCCATTCTTACTGGAATTCTGACACAATGTAAATGTCACCAGATGTCTTCAAAAGAGATACAAGGATTTGGTCCAACAGCCTTATTTATTTCGTACTAAAGAGACACCATCGGTCGGAAATAAATTCCTTGTGTGTGCAAACATACTTGGCCAAATAAATCTGATTCTGATTTTGATGTTAATTCATCTACACTCTGTATCTTTCAAGGTACACTGTCACTGTGGTGGTACCCTGCTGATATTACATCTTAATATTCCATTGCAGGTATATTTTTAGGTAGCACTGATTCCATAAACCCTTTCTTGACTCCAGACAATGTATTTAGTTTTTCTGTTTAATACAGTTGAAGTCAAATATGCCAGGTATACCATGAAAAGGTTCAAATATACTACTTTCCCTAGGATGGTAAATGTACTGTATGTTTAAAAGTTAAAAAAAAAAATATTATAAACATTGTTTGTACCTTTGGAGAGTAATGTTTACCTAGACAATATTCTTACAACAGTACATACTAACTTTCATTCTGTTTTTTTTTAAATAATGCTTGAATGAAACATGCCTTTAAAAACCGAAAGCTCTATCCAGGGGAATCTGAGGACTCTACCCTGTCTGACCCATTGAGAGTAAGTTGATTGACAGCAGATTGCAGAGTGGTTCAGTGTTTGGCTTTCACTGCTACAGAGGAAATTATGTGATGGGTGCTAAGGCGAGCTGATTTCTGTTTTGATGAAATTAGTCAAATTCAGAGAATGTGTTGTGCTGTAGAAAGAAAGGACTTCCAATTGCAGCTTGTAAAAACACATTTTGCTTTGATTCCAAGAATTTGAAGCAAAGCGCTCCAAAAAACCCTAGAAGCGTGAAGTGCACCCCAGGCATAGCAATGGCATTGAAATGCACTTGATTTTCATTTGGGAGATTCAAAAGCCGGCACTTGGCAAATGTGACACATAGTCCTCTCTCTGGGCTCACAGATGTCTAGGAGATTTTGGGACTGACTTTTTCCACTTTTGTGAACAGTCCTGGGCTGTAATGGGGCTGAAGGATATCGCATGTTCTTCCGAATGGGTACATCCCATGCCATTCCAGGCCAGGCAGGTGATTAAGAGTCTGTGTTAGCTCATGTCCCAGCAGAAGCTTTATGCTACTGAAAGTCTTTATACATGCTGCCTTTCTTTCAGTCTCTCGCACAATATTTTACTCACTCTATTTCTCCCTATCTTTCCCTCACCACCTCCCTCCCTCTCTGCCCTCCTCCAGGGCTTATGTTATTTCACCAGACACAAAAATTGGAATCAGAAGCAATGTGGCTGGAAAGGATAGCTCCTTACTGAATGACTTTCAAGGTTCAGTTGAGGATAAAGCCTTCATGGTCACAGCTGAACATTTAGAACCTAATTGTAAGCCAATAGAAGCTCGGATCCACTCGAAGGAATGCTAAATATACAACGTTCCGGTCTAGAGAAATGTAGGGGGGCTACAAAGTGCACTAGTTAAACCGTTAGGCCTCTGAAAGATAACACACCCTGTTTCAAGTCAGCCCCGAAAATTGCAACTGACAGTAATGTTGAGCTTTTTGAAAAGAGTGGGGTCAAACCAGGCCATTTCAACTACATTACAAATTAATTGAGAGCAAAGCATTTCATACATCTTTAATATGCATTTAATGAACTATAATCACACTTCATAAAGCAAGTTCCTAGTGGGATACAAGGCAACGGTGAAGTGGCAAATATTCACCATTATTTTGAAGTCTATTCTTCATGAAACGCAACTGTCTTCTCTTTCCCCTTTGGCATATTCTAAGTCACCTCTCTCTCATGTCTGCCTACTTTCTTTGTATGCTCTAAAACTCAATTTTGCAACAAAAAAAAAAGGTATGAGATATTGATTCCACAGGCAATACAGCTAATGTCTAGGCTGTAGCAGAAGGAATAGCCCTAATCGCAGAAGTGCTAAAAAGGCTGAACGTGTGGAGTTTAGGTATAAATCTCTCTCTCCCTCTCTCTCTCTTTCCCCACCACTGCCTCCCCCACTAGCTGTGGAAACAGCCCTTTTCATACTGAAGTATTAAAGGCAACCAGGCGTAAACATTCCCTGATAGGCTCCAGCCCACAAATCAAAGCAGTGACTCCTGCATAATATGTAAAATGATGGGCTTGGTGTCCGTCAAGGGGGAGGCCGTGCTCAGATTTGGGGGTAGAAAATGCAACGCCCCCACATCAGACAATTGCAAATGAAATAAAAACAGGTGTAAATGCATTGGTAGGCCATGCCATCTCACCTGGGAAAACACTGCATGGATGAACGCTACAGATAGGAGTCAGATTCTCAATTAGAGGTTGGAACAGAATATTCATAAATTCACTACTGGAACTTGTGGGTCCACTTTGTGCAGTATATTTCTTCCATGGTATTTCCTAAATTATATGTAGAGGTGTGGTTTAAAAGTACATCTTGGGTGTGGGTGTACCTAGAGCAGTTTTTCACAACCCTGGTCCTGGAGGCACACCACCTTAAACATTTTACTGCTCTCCCTGCCTCCCCACACCTACTTCAATTCAGTAAAGTTATGGGGGATTTGTTGGATCAGATGTGTTAGGAGCAGTGAAAACACTAAGATATGCAGGGCGGTTTGCCTCAAGAACTAATGTTGGAAAACACTGACCTAAAGCACATTAATAGTTTGGGTTAGCCTAAAGCACATCTAGAGTTTGAGTTTACCCAAAGCACATCAGGTTTGTTGACAGTGGAGTGGTTGTGCTGCCTTATGCCCCAGTATACCCTCATGTCTGTGCGTCTTTCTAGGTCTCCCCTTTAGTTATGCTGTTATAGCGAGTCTTGCCGGAGCACCTGC
>JBBPDA010000081.1:29376541-29390954 GCA_037974385.1 Arnoldichthys spilopterus
CCCAGTTTCTGTAAAGCTGCTTTGTGACAATGTCAGTTGTAAAAAGCGCTATACAAATAAACTTGACTTGACTTGACATACAGAGTTAGGGTTTGCCTAGAGCACATCAGTAGTTTGGGTTTGCATACAACACATCTAGAGTTAGGGCTTGTCTAGAGCACTTCCAGAGTTAGGGTTTGCATAAAGCACAAAAAGAGTTTGGCCTTGCCAAAAGCACATCTAGAGCTCAGGTTTATCTGTAATGTCTAAAGCTTGGAATCATCTAGAGTACTGCTAGGGCTCTGGTTTATTTAAAACATTCTTAGTTTAGGTTCATCTGGAGAATTTTACTCTAGGTACTGTACAAACCAATGTTATATTATTGAGCCTACTTTAGAGTTCAGATTTGTCCTAAGTTCTAGATAAACTAAAGCATTTGTTCTAATCTCTTGTCCTCACTTTCTTTTATCTTTCAGGAAACATTTGACACAGGTATATGCTAAGAGAGTTTAAGAAATGTTTAATCTTTAAATGACTGAACATGAAAAAAATTGACAATTTTTGTTTTATTCTATTGCATTTAGAATTGATTGTTTTCATCTGTGTATTTTGTAATTGCTAGTACATGAACAATGAATGTAATAGACTGGCTAACCACTGTCACACTTTAAATAAAGTAAAAATTCAAAGCTGTGATTTCAGCTATGTGCTTTAACATGGACTCTCATCTCCAGTCTTCTGCCATGCACAGTTTCAAGTAATCTCTGGTCCTACACACGTGGTTTAACTCACCAGCCAATTTGCAAGTTTAATTAGTTGGATCAAATGCTGGGTCAGAGAAAACTTGAGATCAATGAGTTCCTAGGACTGTATTAAAGAAGATGTCCAATTACAAAAATTAACCTTCTTACAAATACAAGACCCTGGATTAGAAATTGGATTCAAAGTCCTAGACTTTCTAGAGTTCTAGACTTCGGATCTAGAGTAAATCTAAAGCTTGGGTTTGTCTAGAGTATGTGTAGAGCCTGGGTTTAGTCATTGACGCAAAATGTCAGGAAATTGATTTTTAATGAATTTCTCTTAAATTAATTTGTACAAAGTGAACAACATCCCTGCCATGATGATAGTCCAAAGCACATAAATGCAATAAACGTGTGCGCTTTCAATCCCCCAGCTGAGGAATATCTCCTTCTACAAGGGGCACCATGTATATAAAATAAATGCAGCACTATGTTCATTTTCCAAAACTCTCTGTTTGCAATCGTAGAGGCACCCTGGAGCAACTGCAGAGATGTTGCAGTAACTCTTGAATGAACCTTGCGTAGTTAATAGACTTTTATCATCCATGATACTGTATTTTGACTGAGGGTATTTTATAGCTTGTGTAGAGTTTATTGCCCTTCAAGCAAAGACATTACCAAGTACAATGGCTTATTATTTAGCCTGCTTCATAGTACTTCAATGGAGCATGCATTAAATAGAAATTCATATACTGCCATTAAAAGTGACAAAGCTTCTTTGGAGGAAGGCCTATTACCAGTATCCACTCACGCACCTAGCAGTACGGCATTGCTTTCACACTACGAGCATCTTAAGAAACAAGATTATGGGCCTGCAATCAATCACAATGAATGCTTACCACTCCATTACTCTTTTTTCCTTTTACCTCTCTAACTGGCACTACACTTTTATTCTCTTCCTCTCTTTATTTGTCTTGCTGTCTGTCTGTTTATCATTAGCCTGACTTCTCCCTGTCTTGTTTCCCCCTTTCCACTCTCTGCCTTTCTCTCTCCACAGTCTGCATACTGACATGGGTCAGCAGTATTTTCAGAGGTCCCAGTGGTGAAAGGAAGTGGAATGAGTGTAATATTCCACTGGGCCTACATAGATTTAGACTTTAAGTGGTAAGTCAGCTTCAGCAAAGATCCTCTTTTAGCAACACACTTGAAATTGTCTTTGGTCATCATATTCCACCACTTTTTTGCAATATCACTTATGTAAGCAAAAATAACTAAAGCACAGTCTAAAATGCCTTTTGACAAATCCAAAAGAGAGAACCAAATAATAAGAAGTGAATATTTTGCTGTCTATATATTATCACTATAATCCAATCATTACACCATTAAAAATGGTGCTACAAAGGGTTCTTGCATAGAAGAACCGTTTGTTTCCTGAAAGTGTCATGATTAGGAAAGTGTCACGATTTGTCAGGTCACGTCATTGTCTGTGTTTTTTCCATGTGCTCCATGTCCACATGTCTTGTGTTTATGTTTAGTCCTAGCCCCATCCATGTTCACCAAAAACCAAAACAAACAGACAGGGATGTGGCACGACAAATCATGACAGAGCTCTTCCCCTAGGCACAACTCCCGGTGTGACAAACAAATGCAAGAAACCGGAAACTGGCCCAGAGGAAATGGAAAAACCACAATCGAAAGACACAGGCTAGGTAGGACGAAACCCAAGACAGGAAACACAGACTAAGAACTAACACAAGAACACATTGACTAAGAATATACAATACAGGAAACCTAGACACTAAACTGGGACAAAAGCAAAGATGGGACATGAACATTCACAGGCACAGGAACTAGACACAACACCGGAATACAAACTGGGACAACTAAATACAGAGATACAGGAGGAGGTACAATTACTGGGACAACCATGGGATCGACTAAGGGCAAACATGAAAATCCAGGCCTTTGGGGCAAAGACGTGAACAGAGGTGGGGTTTGGCCATTAACATGAGACATACAGAGCACATGGGGAAAAAACAAAACAAACACAGAAAGAGACGTGGCATGACAAATTGTGACAGAAAGAGTGTGGTTGTGAAGGACCTATAGAAGGTTTAAAGAGACTTCACTGCTCTTTCAAGTTGAGGGTTCTTAATGGAACCTTCATATTATGTGGGGCTTCTTCAAACTTTTTAACACTTACTAATCATGTTTACAAACATGTTTTTCTCCACTGCAACTTTCTTTGTTACTTAAAAAGTCATGTAACAAATAACTTCACAGCATATTCATTGACAAAGTGCAGCTAAATAGTGGAAGAGGAAAGTGTTTTTAACTTTAATTTATGTAATTATATTTTATCCTAAGTAATGTTGAACCAATTCTATTGGTAAATTGTAAAAATGTTCACACAACACTTAAAAAATAAAGATGACTTAAAGTTTCAATGGAACCCCATAGAACATTACAATGATTGCTTATTTACATATAAGCCATATGAGTCATTTTTATAAATAAGATGCAAGAGTGTGAAAAAAACTCCATATAATATAAGAGATTTGTTTAGGGACCATTAATTATAAAAGTAACTGGCATTTCAAATGCTTTTCCTCACTATTACCACAATTTAGAATAACATAAAAATGCAGAACAAGAAAATTACACATGACGATTTACAGAAATTTCAAAGTGTTCACTCCAGCAAATATATCTTTATTTTAGAAAATCTATCTATCTATCTTAATCTATCTATTTTAGACAGTAACGTCTCTTCATCTTGATGCAGCTTGACACATTTTTGATCACTATAAGCAGCAACTGAAGAAAAAGCACATGCTAAGACTGTCACAATCCGGGTGTGTTTGGCAGCAAATGCAGGCAGGACTGACAGTGAAAAACAAGGGGTTTATTAACATAAAAGGGGGAGACACACAAGGACATGGACCATAACAGTATGTGATGCACAAAACAACGTTGGACAAGGTGGGTCGTCCATGAAGGCCCTTTAAGCCCTTGGCTAATTGCCCACAGCTGTGCCCGTAGCCTGGCTCAGCTGTGGGGGCAGGGCCTGGACACCCACCTGACATGCCCCTCCTCCTAGGAACACCGTTCCGGTGTGGAAATGGATGCTACCACTGAGTAATTTCCTAAAGGGGGGGACAGAGCACACCACCGGCATCTGCACAGAACTTTAACACACACATGCCACTCAGCACCCCCTAAAAAACCTGGGGAAACCGTGCTTGGGGCAGAAACAAAGTCCCGAACAGAGTCTGTAGTGTCCAAGCCCACAGATAGGTGGCGGCCCGGACTGTGGAGCCCGTAGCCTGGACCGCGCACACAACATCCTGCGGAAGCCGGGTTGCTTCCACAACGTTTCCTAAGCGGCTATCGCGGCTCGCGAGTTGGGCCGGTTCTCCCGATCGTGGCACGCAGGCTGGACCGCTCTGGAAACCCAGCGGCAGGCAGGCTGGATACACCGGCGTGCAGTCTCAACCGGGCTACAAGCCTGGACGCCCACCAGACAAAGACCATGAAGTGGTGGCATACTTTTTGGGTGGAAATGCTGTTTAGGTAGTAATTTTATGTTGTCTTCAAAACATATTACTTCCATTTAAGCATAAGACTTTAGTTGACAATGTTTTTAAGATTACCAATGACTCTGGACACAAACTTTCTTCCAGTCTTTAATAGAGGAGTCGCCTGATGAACGTGTCGCAGAGACCGGAGTGTCATTAACATAACCCAGCACAGATCTGCAAAGTTTTAAAGGCTTCTCATTAGTGGCTCTGTTGCTCTCACTAAGGCCAGAGTTGCTAAAGTCCTCATCATTGATTCTTACAAAGTCTCGCTCCAAACTCACTAATGAACAATTAGTCCAAATGAGCATGTCTGGAAAAAAAAACTCATTAGTCTCTTCATATTATGTGAAGGGATAACATTTTTGTGACTTAAGGAAGTGGAGCTTTTATTCAAGAGTGATTCATAATATTTAAAGGCATGCCCATGAAAGGTTTTCTCTGATTTTGCAGCAATCCACCATTTCAGTCAATGGAACAAATGAAACAGTTTGACTTGCCCATGTGCCAATATTGAATCAGTCATCTCTCTTCATCTTGCAAGTACAAGCTTATAAAATGCTGTTGTAGAAACCATATCAGCATCTATGGTGACAGATGGACTCGTTTAGAGTCTGTCACAGGAACATAACCTTTTAAGGAACTTTGGTTGTAAAAATTCATGGGGAAAAAATTTTAGAATTTGTGTAGTCTCTTTCAATATGCCCTTTTCTTCCAAAGCCCCTTAATAATATCTAGTGGATTCACAGAAATGAGCCTGTCACATAGCAAAAAATAACACATATTTCTACTATGCCACAAACTTGTGAGGGCATGCCCAGAGGTCGAGCCAGCAATTGAGGCAGGAATTGCTGTCACACTGTTTGAAATGGGCTGTATTTGATTTTTACAGCAGCATTCAGACCCTTGTAGTTAGAGATGCCTTAAGGTTCATTAGGTCGCTGAACCATTTTACACAAAGCAGAAAAACTAAAAAGAAGGGAAAACCTCAATGTAACCTTAAATTACAATATGTTAGGAATAACACACCCTAAACAGCTTTACCTTTGCAAGAAGGTCTGTGTTAAAGGGGTCATACAATTCCTTTAATTTCATTTGTGTGAAAAATGTAATTCATGTCCATATCCAACCATTCTTTATTCCTTAAAATTAGCACATTTATTTAAAACAGTGTTCATTCTATAAAGGGTCCTTTGAGCAGTGTCATAGAAGAGCCACTCTTAGTTCCCAAATGAACCCTTTTTATAGATCAATAACTGTGAAAAACTTTTTAAGGTTTATGTGAATAATGTTCATAATGTAGAGGTCTTATAACAATTTAAGGGTTTTGCCTAAAGCCATTGCATTATATGGAGGTTCTCAGACTTTGAAATGACTTTTCTGAGGCTTTGAAACAATCGTCACACTCAGACATTATTGGTTGTGAAACAGGAAGTCATCACAAAAACGTGCAGTTTAAACGTTTATTAAACGCAAAGCACTCATTACTGAAAACAAACATAAACACAAAGGATTTCAATGGATGGATAAATATGACATTGTTGACGACGGTGTTAACGACAGGAACCAGACAAGGACAAGGTGAAACATGAAGGCCTAAAATACATTGCAAGATAAGAGACACCTGGGAATGGGAGGTAACAGAATTAGAAACAGCTGAGCAAGGGGCAAGACTGTGGTGGGGATAAGGTGCACATGAATTACATAAACAAACACCCACATGGCTAACACAGACTAAGAGAAATAAACAAGAAATTAAAAGAACTGAGTCCCGTATCATGGCCGTATCCTGATAAAACATTTCTTTTTTAAATGCTGCTGAGAAAGTACCATTTTGGCACATTTATTAAAATTATATATAGACTAATTTGATAGCATAAGATTCATATATTTTTGTAAACCTTTTTTTCCTTTTTACCTTCTTCCTTTTTCCTGAATTTGAAAACACCAGCTGACCTTTTTGTGGTATGAAAATTTCAAGATGCGTGGACCAATGAAAACAAAATGTATCAAAGTTGCTTAATATTTTTTAAAATAACTTTTAAACATTTTTAAAAAATACATTTTAGCCATAATATTAAAACCAAAAACATTGATTATCTCATTACAGTGGCACATGTCAAGAAGTAAGATATATTAAACAGAGTGAACAGCCAGTTATTGAAGTTGGTGTGCTGGAAGCAGTACAAATGGGTAAGCTTAAGGACCTGAGCAACATTGGTGAGAGCCAAACTGTGATGGCATTTACAAAACATTGTAACATGGCATTGTGAAGTGTTCCAGGAAGGTAGTGGTCAGAACCTTGCTTCATTCAGGCTACTTCTTACAAGATCAATAAAAAGTGAAATAAACTGCTGTATCACAGCATCACACTGCAAAAAAAAAATTTTTTTCCAAGATATATGTCCTTTATGGAATGTTTTCCACCAACATGTGAAGATTAAGTGTGGACATTTCCTGTATCCTGAATGCAGATGGTGAGATGTTAAAATGTTGAAGCTCATTAGCTGTGGCTTAATTAAAAGATTGCTTTTAATGGTGATCACAGTTGGTTGGAGACAGAAGAAAGCTTCACTGACATTTGGTCTTCTGTTTTGGAAGAGTTTCACTGCTGACTTGGGAATTTAAAGAAAAAAATAGTCTCTTTCTCTATAATCAATAAGACTATTATCTGTTGTTGCTAATGTATTAATGCTGCTGAACTGAGCATTACAAACTGACCTTTAGACTTCATAAGCAAAAAAAGAAACAAGATGTAATGAGAGAAATCACATAAATGAGTAGTATGGAAAGCTCTTGTATATTTGAGGGGGAGAGGCTGACCCTCTTTGTGATTGTGCGTATTTTGTGGAGAGAGTGGGGGCAAGGAGCAGAGGGAACAATCAATAAACTAATTTCAAAGTTTCTTGAAAGTTCATAACTTCCAAGCCACACCAGTAATGGGCATTTAATCTATTAATTGGCTCGTCTACGTCTCCCTCAAGCAACCTCAAAAGACTTGAAGGCTTCAAGGAACACACATCTGGGGAATGATGTCAAACGCTGAAGCTCAGTGTGGCTTTGAGTGCATCTCATTTCGTCCTTCTTGCTCATCCTTTAATCAGTGAGAAATGGCAGTTTGTTAAAACTGCTTGATGCAATGGCTCTGAAACAACAATGAGGTGTTTTAGCAGAGGTCTGGAACAATACTAGTGTTTTATAGCTAACACAATGCTACAATCCAGCACAATAAATATGTTCTTTTTGCAGAAACATTGCTGTGACTGTGGAAAATGTTTTTGATATATACCAATCAGCCATAACATTATGGCCACCTCCCTAATATTGAGTATATCCCCCTCATGCTGCTGAAACAGCTCTGACTGTGGTGCACTGTGTGTTCTGACCATTTTCTATCAAAGTCAGCATTCACTTTTTAAACCACAGTAACTCTTCTGTGGGATCTGACCAGATGGTCTAGCTTTCAGTCCCCACATACATCAGTAAGACTTGGGTGCCCATTAACCTGTTGCCAGTTGTTCTTCCTTGGATCACATTTTTGGTAGGTGCTAACTACTGCATACCTAAAACACTTCATAAGACCTGTTGTTTTAGAGATGCTCTGACTCAGGCATCTAGCCATTACAATAAGGCCCTTGTCAGAGTGGCTCAGATCCAAAGTGGCTTAGATCCTTACAATAACTAAATCATCCAGAATGTTTTTCAGTTCACCTGTCAGTGGTGTTAATGTGATGGCTGATATATGATATATATAATAACAGTGCTACACTAGGGTACATGACTAAGGACAATTTCAAGCAGTTCCATTTGAAAAATTCAGAAAATATTTCTGTTTACCCTAAATGTTAATAAGAGAACTAAATGCATAGATTAAAAGTTTAGCATTACATTCTTTTATAGAGAATGTTTAGCATTGCTATACATATAATTTGTGACTATAAAAATAAGTTAAAAGGATTGTTGCTCTGTTAAAAAAAACCTTTACCCTATCTTAGCTATACCTAAAATATAGCTAGACTATATAGACAACATATACGTATGCCTGTAAAATGATAGATTAGCATAGATTAGATTTTATTACTCCTAATATATATATTACATTGTCTTGGTCCAGTTCATAACTTTGGTATTGTTGCAGGGTAACAGTGGTGGTTGCCCCCACTCCAAACCTCACTCCCCAACAACAAAATCTGCAAACATGCTAATGCAAGCTTGATTACTTTTTGATTGATTTCAGAACACCTAATAGATTACATCTAAAATATCTCCCTTCTTCTTTACTGTATAGACCACTGACCTGTAGACACAAAGAGACAGACAGTCAAACTCAGTGACAGAACCAATTAAAATCTATATTCCAGTTTGAGGGTGGGACCCCCTTCCCCTGCAATTAACACTTAATTTCAGTACAAGGGATATTTGAAACCTGGCTGTCTCTTTTTGGAATGGAACTTGAAATGGATCAGTATCTTCAAATGTTTTTGAATAGAACATTGGAAATCCTTAATTAACATTAACATCCATAAAGCAACACCCCTATTGCAGTATGATCACTGCACTGCCAACATTTTTAAAGCTGATAAAGAATAAAGACTAAATAGAATAAGAAATAAAAGTTTGCATAGATTATTGAATTACATTATTTTTCCAAAGCAGATTCCAGAACAGGGAATATGCAGTCAGGGCTGAAAATTAAATGAAGATTGAAGGGGGAGAAATGCAACAACCTGTAAATCTTGCATCTGGAGAGCACACACCATGTGAGGCAGAATATCTGAGCACTGATAGCATATATACAGCATATATGTCTCTGTCTGTATATGACAGAATACCTCCCTAGGTGAAGCGCCTGTACTTGCAGGCTAGTTTTCCAGTATTAGCGTGCAATTGCATCATTCTTTTCCTTTCGGTGCCTTACCTCAAATCAGATCGTCAAAGATGCAGAGAGAAAGATGGATTCCTTCACCTCTTAGCCTTTCGCACGCTCCCTCCCGGCTGCTTGCACCTTTCCCCTGCATCTGCTTTTCTTACGCTCGCTCTCATTCTGTTTTTCGCTTTCAAGTTCAAGATCAACAGCACTTGATTGGCACACATGTTGCAAGATAGTTTACTTCCAAAGTAGTTAGCCTAAGCATGAATAAAACAGAAATAAAAATGTGATAAAAGAACAGACAGAACCTGTAAGAGAATTGTTTAACTACAAAGAAAGAAAAAACTGAGAAAACAAAAATAGTAGATGCCAAAATCTTGTTGCTTCCACAATATGGGCCAGTTTCCCAGACACAGACTAAGCTTAAACCTATGTGTCCTTTTCCAGCTTACAAGCCAAAACTTACACATTTTAGTGCTTTTTCCCATTTTAAACCCCATATTAGGGTGATTTTATTGTAAATTGTAAATCCATTTCCAAATGGCAGGAATTGAGTACCAGTATTAATTTCACACAATTATCTTGAGAATAGACATCCGGAAAATATATAGTATTGAGTACATAATATGCATTTTTGGCTGTATGAATCAACATATTTGCATATATAAACATAATATATTAACTTAATGTGCCACCATTGGTTGTTTCTTAAGAACACAAGTTAACTTATAAGACCAATTTGACCTTGGCAGGTAATTTTGGAGGCCTAGCAAAATTGTTCCTTAATCTGTACTGTCAACTCCTTCAGATGGGTCCATGTTTTGGAACAGACGATGATTGATTTATTCATTACTTTGTATAAGAGGAAACTTTGAAGTGACTGTGTGGATTTAAGTCCAAAGCTTTGGATTTATTTATTGGTTCCTAAATGCTTGAAATAGGTCAACTAGTTCTATTGGGGACTGTCTAACAGCCATAAACCATGTTAACTAGCACTGTAGAATCACACTTACCTGGTTAATATTTAGAACTTCTGTGACTGTAAAAGAAAGTGAGAGAAACCTCTCTAATTAAAAAAGGAGTGTCTGGATACTTTCAGACAGTCTCTCTCTCTCTCTCTCTCTCTCTCTCTCTCTCTCTCTCTCTCTCTCTCTCTCTCTCTCTCTCTCTCTCTCTCTTTCCAGTTCAGTACTGTAAATGTTACTAGCTGCCAGAGCAGTTAGCATAAGTGGGGCAGGGATGGAAGTTGAAAAGTAATTTACAGTTTACAAGATCATATAAAGAATAGGTGATTAAAGCAAGAAAGTGCCTTACAATCACAATTGTAACAGCCCACCACAGATCCTGAAAATTACATTATCTCTCTCCTTCTCTCTCTCGTTCTTTTACTCATTATTACACACAAAGGGGACACGTTTCCCTGATGCTGTTGAGTTACCTTAATATGTGTTACCTTTACTTTTAAAAAAGTGAATTTGTATTTGGCTTTTCACCCACATCTTCTTCCCTCAGTTCCACCTGCTAGCCATGACTACCCTTTGTCAAGGGTGAAGGCTAGCTTGTGTTTACATGAAGGATCAGCACATTTTTTCCGAACTGCCATTAAAGCATCATCACTGACATCTTCACCTTGCATGGTGGGGGGACAGGGAGGGCCATGCAGAGTGATGGAAAAGGGAGGTCCATTCTACCCACCCAGAGAGAGCAAGGCCAGTTATGGACTCGTAAACATAGATGGTTGTGGCATCACCATGGATCAATCTTGTGGTCTACCACAGCTAATGCTTGGACAATCGTGCCACTCGAGAGTGGTCAGCTGACTTTTTTCACACTATGGGAAAGGCTTAACTGCTGTCTAGTAATATAGCACAGACTTGTTACTTGCTAATCTCTCTGTTCTACTCTCTCTGTTTCTCGTCTTTTGTATGTATGCTCAGCAGTGTGTATGGTTGTACATGTGCCTTTGAATGAATCGGTAGTGTTGTCTCTGTTCTGTTGATTGACAGCACTGTGTGTAGTCTCTTTCCATGCTAATTGAAATCAATGGTTAATCTGATGACAGTCCACAGCGCGTGCTGTCCTGCAAAGCATTAACATGGTTGGGATGGGCCGTGCACACACATATACTGCCCTGAACTACTGTTTCTGCTGATCCTCAATTCAAAGAGCGAAGGTGTGAAAGGGTGGATGTTAAGCGAGCCGGATCGATCAGACGTGATAATGTGGGATTTGATGGTGGTTTCGAGGGTTTGTCAATATACTGTTAAATTAAACACCACTACGAAACAGAGAGCTAAATTAATTTCAGTCAGGAGAGTAAGAGTGAGCTGCATGTTTGTTTCTGGTCCCTTTAAAAAGAGCACTGTTGTAGCAAACTGTCAATATACACAAACCCAATTCCAAAAAATCAGTTGTGGTGCGTTGTAAAATGCAAATAAAAACAGAATGCATTGACTTGCAAATCTTATAAACTCATATTTTATTTATAATAGAACATGCAAAACATATCAAATGCTTAAATTGAGCAATTGTACCATTTAAAGAAAAAAATAAGTAATAAAGTCAGTAATATCAGTTTGAATTTGGTAGCAAAACATCTAAAAAAAAGCTGAGACAGGGCCATGTTTAACACTGTGTTGCATCCCCTCTTCTTTTAACAACAGTCTGTAAAGACTAATTGCTGAACTTTTGGGAGAGGGATGTTTCCCCATTCTTGTCTAATATAGGATTTTAGAAAATTGGCCCAGAGAAAGTCTAGATCATGTTCATAAAAGGCTTCTTCTTTGTATGGTAGAACTTTAACTTGCATTTGTGAATGGTGCATTGAACTGTGTTCACAGACAGTGATTTCCATGACAGCATCTTGCCTGTTTTTAATGCATAATGGCCTGAGGTCCTTAGGATCATGGGTATCCAATGATTTTCTTCTTTGTCCCTTAAACACAGAGAATGAGATTCTCTGAATTTTTTGATGATCTTCAAAGTCTTCACAATTTTACATTGAGGAACATTATTCTGAAATTGTTCCACAATTTGTATACACAGTTTTTGCAGATTGGTAAACTCCTTTCCTTCTATCTTTCCTTCTGAGAGACTCTGCCTCTCTCCATTTTTATGCCCAATCATGTTAGTGACCTGTTGCCAATTAACCTAATTAGTTGCAAAATATTCCTCCAGGTCCTGTTCTCCAGCCTTTTGATGCCACATCCCAACTTTTTTGAGATGTGTTGCTGCCATCAAAATCAAAATGAGCTGATCTTTCATGCAATAGTAATATGTCTCACTTTCAACATTGATATGTTTTCCACATTCTATTGTGAACAAAATATGGGTTTATGAGATTTGCAAATGAATTCATTGTGTTTTTATTTATATTTTATACAGCATATTTCTTAACTGGTGTTGTATATATACACTGATCAGCCATAACAGCACTAACACCACTACCATTAAAACAGATAAATTGAATAACTGACTCACTTTGTGTTTTATTACAAAGGTACTTGTCGGGGGGGCTGGAATATACTGTATTAGGCACCAAGTGAACAATCAGTTCTTGAAGTTGAAAAACGAATGAACCTATGGATCTGATTCACTTTGACAAATGCCTTATTGTGAAGTGTTCCAAGTCAGCAGTAGTTAGTACCCACTAAAAGTGATTCTAGGATGGACAACTGCTAAATTGGTGACAAGATTGTGGACACTAAAGGCTCACTGATGCATGTTAGGAGTGAAGGCTAACCTGTCTGGTCTAATCCCAAATTGGTCGCTCTTGTTGTACAAAATGTTAATGCTGGCTATGATAGATGTCAGATGTCAGAACACAGTGCATCTCAGTCAGAGCTGTTTTAGCAGCATATATATATATGAACTGAAGATATGGCATCTTTTTGTTGTTTGTCTTATTATTGCCATTTGCTAACTTTAATGTTTAATTTGATAATATAATAATAGAAAACATATTTACACCTTTAAACTGACATTATTTCCATTACTCTATCCATCCGGTTTTTAATTTTAAATGAATGCAGAATGTAACTAACATTGTCCTTATCTTAAGTATTTATAGCCAACAGAGACTGCAATGATGCTTAAAACCAAACTTTTAAAATTATTCCTGCAGTTACTTTTGTAGAAGATTAATGTCACTGGTACAATGCTGGAACATGCGGTCTGTTAAAAAGACCAACGTAGTAGAGTTAGATTAGAAATAGACAATAGAAAAAAATACATTACCCCATTTCCCAGTGATTAGCTAATATCCATGTAATGCTTAAGATGGATCGTATTTAATTAAATCATAATGTAGAGACCAATCATGTCCATATCCAGATAATTCCTGTTTTTGATAGAAAAGGAGACTTAAATTTTAGGCAAGATATAACTGCCATTTATGTACCCCATATATTTTCTCAGGAGTACTCTAGCAGGCCGCCTACATACAGCCACAGGCTACAAATCCAGCTGATGGTCATAAGACAGCCTCCAGTCACTGATTTAACTTGACGACATTTTCTATTGCCAGGCTGCCTATCATTCATCATGCTCATTGCTAGAATTTAGCCTTAGCCATACAAGACCTGTCCTAAGAATGTGTGTGCAGTTGGAGCAAGAAGGTCAAGCACTAGAGCATTATTCATTTTAAGAACATGAGCTGCCTTGTAGCACTTTTAAGAGCATGCCTCTTTTGGGAGAAGCTTCTGAAGAGTCTATAGTCAAGGGATCTATTAGTGAAAACACAGCCGATGCACTGTTTGATGTAAGCCTAATTACTCTGTCAGGCAAAAAGCCATGAACACATTTACATGCATGATTTTTTTTCACCACTAGTTAAGCCACCTTGCGCATGCGCACTTGCACACACAAACATAAATCTAAGTGTGCACTTGCGCTGTACATTCTGGGTAATATGGCAGCCTTTTTGATCCATACATAAGAAACGAGCATGTTTACATAAGAAATTCTGTTTGATCTGAGGTTCATATCACGATGCATTTGGCCGCATGTATTAACGCCTCAGCGTTGTCCTACCTCAGAGGCAGAGCCGGTCAAATTATGAAACATTTGTCGGTAGCTTAGCCAGTTTTGCCCGAATGACATTTGCTCTTACTCTTAGGTCCTTGAAATGCAAAGCGGGAAGCGAAGGGAGAAAAAAATACATATGCATTATCTCTCTCTCTCTCTCTCTCTCTCTCTCTCTCTCTCTCTCTCTCTCTCTCTCTCTCTCTCTCCCCCCCTCTCTCTCT
>JBBPDA010000081.1:29413153-29423970 GCA_037974385.1 Arnoldichthys spilopterus
CAGAAAATAATGACCCAGTTAGTTTTTATTGTAGCTTTTACCTTAGCACTTGTCAATTGTTATACTGTAGTAGTTGCATAAGCACCTGGCATATGTATCTATTGTTGTAGTAGCTCTCTGTAGTTAGTGTAAGCACTTGGCATATGTATTTATTGAAGTTGCTCTCTTTGGTAGTTTAAGATCTTGGCGTATGTATTTATTGCAGTAGTTGCTCTCTGTAATAGTATAAGCACTTGATGTATGTATGTATTACAGTAATTGCATCTGTTATTTATTTTACAACTACCAGCATTGTGTTGGTCCTCCTTGTAGCACCACCTTCAGTGTTACTCTATGCAATGCGAAAAATTGATTGTTTCCTCTGTCCTGGAAGTCGCTTTGGATAAAATTGTCAGCCAAATGAATAAAATGTAAATGTAAATGTAACTAATGTCTTTTATGCATTTTTATAGATTATATGAATTTTCAGTTTTGTTGGATGATCATCTTTAAATACTATGCATGTGCAAGAAAAAAAATTAAGAAAACACATACATAATGGAGAAGAGCATATTAAATGGTTTACATTCTATGTTTTACAGGGCCATGTCTTACAGGGTTTAAGATGACATTGTCTGCTAATACATGGCTGGTGATAGATTTGGTTTGACTTTTCAAAGCAGGGGTCCCATTCCCAGTCCAGGTGATCCTATACTAAGCAGATTTTTGTGCTTTGTCTTATCTAGCACACCTGGTTCAACTAATTAACTAATTAACAAGCCCCTTTTGGGCTGAGTCAGGTTTGTAGAGTAGGGAAAATGCAAAACTGTGCAGACCATGAGAACTTCAGGAACTCCTGGGTAAAAGAAAGTGAATTGATATTGGCTTTTAGTGTCACGATTGTTCATGCCATGTGTTCTGTCTGTGTTTTGGTTTTCCATGTGTTCCTAGGTCTTGTGTTTATGTTTATGTTCTGCCCCGCATATGTCATCTGATCCTTATGTCATGCCCCTGCTTTGTTCAGGTGTTCGTGCTTACATGTCCCTTTAAAGTCTTGTGTGTTTGTCATTGCCATTGTCACTTCACTGTGCTATGCTGTTAAGTTACCGTTGTCTCAGATCCTGTTGTTATGTTACGTAGTAGATCTGTTCCTAGTGTTAGTTTTTGTATATATATAATAAATCATGTCTCATATCGCAAATCTTGCATCTGCTTCCGCAACCCCAAACCATTACAGAAGAACTGACCCTAAATGGAAGCAGCAGGTGAGCGGTATTACAAACTTGGCCTTGAAATGGTCAACAGCTGGCTATGCTGAGGAGGGGAGCTGACTGAAGGTTACCAAATCCTCAGCCAGCTCTGTCACAATTGTTCGTGCCATGTGTCCTGTCCATGTGTTGGTTTTCCATGTGTTCCTAGGTTTCGTGTTTATGTTTATGTTTTGCCCCACCTATGTCTCTGCCTGTCATCTGATCCTTATGTCATGCCCCTCCTTTTTTCAGGTGTTTGTGCTTACGTGTCAATTTATAGTCTTAGACCCTGTTATGTTCCTAGTATTTGTTTTTGTATATATATAATAAATCTTGTTTCATATCCCAAACATTGCATTTGCTTCTGCAATCCAAAACCATTACATTTAGACCCCAAAGAAAACATTTGACTGACATGAAAAATATTCAACACCATGAGCCTTTGACTCAGATTTCTGAGTAAAACGTACTACTTGAATGTTTAAATCAAAATTTTAAGAGTGATTCCACAGAAGGCTACATTAATCCAGGCAATATTATATTTATAGTGATATTACTGAAAATAAGGCTATTTCCCACCCCACCCATGTTTGCTCATTTTTATGAACTTTTGCCATGTTGTCTCAAGTGAGTCTTAAATTAATAGTAAGAAGAGTGCAGAAGAAGGCAGTAGTTGCATTTACTTGAAGTGTTTTTAGAATTGGCAGGTTTGGATTAATTAAAACCTTGGTGCAGTTAATCTGTTAGTGCAGGCCATTAGCACAAGCAGGAACTCTGCCAAGCAAACCGTGATCTGGACCAAGCAAATGGACTCAAATAGACTCAATGGGCTCAACAGGATGGTCTCAATTTTTTTTAACGATACTGTGGTGCTATTAGGCTTTTTCTGTTATGTTTAGTGGATTTGTCGTTATTTTCACCAAATTTTTCACCAGATTTTTTTACTCGTATGATTTTTGTTACTTTATTTGGTCATTGAGGTGAACTACAACTCTAATGCAACAATTTGTCTTGGTACCAAATTACAAATCAGAGTTAAAATTAGAATCAATTTTATTTGGCAAAGTATGTTCGCACACACAAGGAATTTGTTTCTGGCCGATGATGTCTCCCTAGTACTTAAAGAAGACTGATACTGGACAGTACAGTACAAAACAATACACTACACAATATGTGTGAAGACAATATACAGTATACACAATATACAGTATGTGTGAGATCTTGTCTTCTCTGAGTCTGTTTTTGTTTTGGTTTAGCCATGTGCTTTAGTCCTCGGGTCAGTTCTTTTCTATTCCCGCCTTTGTATTGCTTCTTGTTTCCTAGTGGTTAGGACACTGCCTTTGGGACCTGAAGGTTGCAGGTCCCGACCCAGGCACTACTGAGATACCCTTGAGCAAGGTACCGTCCCACTACACTGCTTCCCGGATGCTGTTGGTAGCTGCCCACTGCTCCATGTGTGCATGTGTGATGGGTTAAATGCAGAGGTCACATTTTGTTGTGGTGCTTGAGTGTGTTTACAATGACAAATAGTCACTTTCACTTCATTCACTTAATCTGTCCCTTGTTTCTAGTCTTCACCCATGCCCAGGTGTCCTGTGTTTTGTCTGTCTATTTAAGCCCTCATGTATACTCGTCAATTCTCTGTTATATGTACCCGGTCTCTTGTTGCGTTCATGTTTGGTTTTCTTAGTCCTTGTCTTGTAAGTACACTAGTTATTGTTCTATCCTTGTGTTAGTTCATTGTTTAAATAAACAATTACTATCTTAAAGCTTGTGTGGTGCATACAATGTACAGTATACAATACACAGAGCAATATGCAATGTATGTGCAATTACACATAGCTTATAGACTTTTATACATGTGCTTATATATGCAGTACCCAGTTATAGTATATATACAATACACAATATAAAATATTTTTATACATTATATAATAAACAGCAGTCCATGCAGTGGGCTATACAGTGCACAATAGACAGTACAGTTACAAAACAATATATACAGTGTATATTACACAGGGGATGTAAGAATCAATCGAGAGATGATGGGAGTTGTACTGTCAACATGTGCATAAAGGCAGTCAAGTTACATATACCTCAGTCAAAGTATGTTCAAATGATAACACTATTACCTGCAATGAACTGGAGACCTGTCTAGGGTATTTTCCCCTTTCATCTTATGACTGATTGAATAAGCTCCAGCATACTCTTCAACCCTAGTTAGGATAAGCAGCTAGGAGAATCAATGAATGAATGAATGAACGAACAAATGAACATTTAGCTTCTGTTTCCTTTTTTGCATTTAATTGCATCCTATTCTCTTGGTTCATGATTTAGAATGTTCTGGCATTTCTCACATCTCTCACTTTCAAGCTTTGTTCATTTTATTTTCAACTAAAACGTTCCCATAAAGGGAGGAATGAGTCTTCTCAGTTCCTCTTGTTCTCATCAGATGCTGGTTGTACTACAAAGTTTGGCAACACTTCACTGAAGGCCAGTATTCTTAAGGTTATGTAACATACACATAAGCCTTTCATGACAACTGACATAAACCTATGTCAATAATTTTAGTGTGTTCTTCCAACAAGCATCAGTTGTCATGACATTTTCTAGGGTAAAATGACATCTCAGTTGACAAAAGCAGCCTTTATGACAGCTGAGCCTTACTGGAATAGGTCTTTATATATGTTTATTCAGGTTTATGAGAGGTTTGTTTACATGTCAGGTCTTCTTATGAATGTTGATCTTCAGTCAAGTGTTCCCCAAAGTTCCAACACAGTTCTATAGTTATACTTAAGTATGAGCTTGAGTGTTGCAAGTTCTGAAGTGAGTTGCTAGCTTATACACCTCCATCATTACTCTCATATTCCACAAATCCATACTGCAAAAGATTAAACTGAACATCACAACACAGAATTCATCCCTTTTTCCTCTTTCCTCATCTTCTCAAGGGGCTTTGGTGCATGACACTCAAGAGTGTCACTAGGGATAGAGCTAGCATGTTTCTATAAACCTCTGCTTCTCACACCATGATTCGCCCCTTTCATCAGTGCTTTCCTGCACTTTTTTGGATGGGTCCGGTCAGACTCCTTATGTCTTGAAGTGTCTAATAGCGCCAAATTACATCTGATACTGAGATTCATTTATGAACCACCCATCTCTGTTGTGGCGCTAACCCCTCAACATCGACAAGCAGAGCAAAAAGCATTTAGCATTTGCAGACACTTTGCATTTTTTGGTGTGCCTGCTTGTGTTTATGCCTTCACTCTTCTCCGTTTGATCATTACTTAAAAGGTCCTCATGTGATGAAAAACATGAGCTACAAAGCACCATACCAATCTTACAGTCTTCTTCTAAAAAGTCCATACTTGCCTTTTTACAGACTGACACATGCTAGTCCTAATTTTTTTAGCGAGCAATGACATATATAAAGCATTTTTTTTTTGGATTTGCATCTGCTTTTAGCATGTGCTTTGTACTTTGTTTTTATTTTTTGGAAGGTTGCCCATGTCTACAGCTCAGTTGGGCGCTGAGAGTAACCTAGCAACTCAGCAGCCCAGCTCTTTTCTAACATCTATCCACACGTTAAAGGTATTAAGAATTAAGACTCCATGGTGAAAGGCTCTTCCATCTCCAGCTTCGTTTAGCAGTATCCTTAATACTGGATGGTGCCAGCATGCTGTGCGGCTATATCTTACATAGAGGGCTAAAACAGGTGGACCCTTGGGTGCTATAAATTACTAAGGAGGTTCATCCTTTTCCCAGCGAGCCTCAAGAACAGCGCCCAAGGGAATGGGGGACAGTGTGCGGCCACACAGGCATGGTTTTATGACCAAGCCTATGCCAGCCTGCTGTGGCTTGTTAAATTTAATGCTTGGACATAACAAATGAGGGCCCGTGGCCCTGTCCAGCTCTGCACTATCAACATGGAGGTGCTTGGTAATTCCAGGGAGAAGCCGACAGATTAAAAAAGCTTCCCAATAATGAATAATTTATGATTGTATATTAATTTCATGGTCCAATAAGATGCTGGACTGGTGGCACGGAGTTGGCTAGTCTGCAGAACCCCTGTCTGACAGGTGAGAACATTAGCTTTGACAAGGCAGACGCTTTTAGCACCCTGCAGAACAATAGGTTTATTTTGTCCGCTGATTACAATTGCTTTGATGCTGAGTGTCTCCCATCTGAGCTCCTATTTATAAAACATCTCGTTAATTCTAATGTTATCTTTATTTAAATGGAGCTTCTTGATTTCCTGGACTTTTTTTTGGCTGATGATGTTAATGGGACGCATGGTTGATTAGTCATTAATGCAGCAAAAAGGTGTCTCTAGGCAGTGTGTCTCATATCTTTGGTACCCAGTGATATCGGTATCCAAACACTTTTTCATAAGCCTCAGCCTCAGTTCACGAACACCCACTCCACACTTTTTGTGTGGACCTGGCTTGATTTGCACCCCTCGACTCGCACGGATGCCCAGACAACTGAATTTGCATGATTAAATTAGGATGCTTTCACACATATGCTAGCGCCCATATTTTCCCTGTCGTACCCAATTTGGGCTTATTTATGGCCCCCTTCTGCGACCGCAGTAAATTTCATTCTCGGATCTTCCACCTCCAAAAGTAGAGTACTGCTTTTGCTAACGCTGGTGTTTTTTTTTTGTTTTTTTTTGTGTAATCTCCCTAGACAATCTACTGTGAACTTGCGGTGAAGTTTTGGTGTCTTCCTAAAAAAAAAGAGAAAAAAAATTTGATCAGTTTCTGGGACCCTTGTGAATCATTTTTCCTCAATTTTTTTCCCTTCCTATCTTTTAACATCAGAGAACATGAGCATGGAGTTTAAAAGCTCATTGAAGCCGAAGACCTGGGGCCAGATCTAAAACGAACCGAGGATCGTCCCTAGTGAGCAACCACAGATGGGCTCTTTTGCATATTTCTGATCAGATCCTCTAAAGCTAGCAGGCAAATTCACCTTTTTGCCCCCTTCGGTCAAAATGGCCAAGCTCTTTCAAAAAAAAAAAAACACCACAAAAAGGTTTGAAGTCTGTGTCACTAAGTGGAGTACTACTTTATTACCCCTGGCCTAACAAACACCTCTCATGTTCTTTCCAAAATGGCCTTTCGTTCATGAGAATTCAGATTTTCTCCACTAAATGTGATTAGGACTCGCATTTAGTGTTTACCATATCAAAGCCTGAGAGTGATCTTCTGGCTCCGCACTGCAAACAGCAAACAAAGGCTGCCAAGGTTTTGTTGACTTCAGCAAACCTAATTGTATAATCTTTTTTCTCCCAGGGTTTAATGTTGCTTTTTTGTAAAGCACTTTGGGAATTTGTCAGTAGTTCCTGACTTAAAACGTGTGTATGCATTTATTGTTTACATCTGGTTGGCAGAATATCAGTCACTCCCCTGGCGTTAGTGTGGCTGAAAGCCAATAATAATAACATAGTTTAAAAAAAAAATTTAATGGCTAAAACTATTTAAGGTGAAACTAGTCTGTCCTGTATGCAACCTTTCAAACATCAAAATATATTCAAATATACAAAACTAGGGAACTTTTTTAAATTAAAAATTATTACTATGGTTTTACTAGATGGTTTCACTATAGTTATATAATTACATATTAATTACATAGTAATTAAACTCAAGTTTGGAATTCTCAGACAGAATTGGAATGTTTTAATGAGCTGAGGTTGAGATACAACTGCAAAAACCATCACTTCTACTGGTTTTCCCCTTTTCCTAAAATGACAGTTTTGTTACAAAAACTTAGCATCCATTCTTCCTCATTTTCTCAGATGGGCCCTCCCTCTCTCTTTCAAGCTGTTTGTTTCAAGCCCTCTTCCCAAACACTTTTTTCCCCTAATTGAATTCATAGTCTGGTCCAGGAACCACAGGTGTTCGTCCCTATCAGTCGCCCACTGAGGTTGGATTGGGCGCTTTGTGCTTGGTATCTCTGATCGGACTAATGTTTGTCTTTCAGATGAGTAATGAGTCCCTGCGGTCTTGAAGCTATTCTGCGACACAGAGTGAGACCAATCCTAATTCTACAGTGCTGCGAGAGCATGAAAATTCAGGTATTAAGGCCTAATCCTCATCTCCTGGCTTCGCTCTGTGCCATCCTTCTTTTTCTTTTTGTGTATTGTTTGTTTTTTATTGCCTGGAAGTAACATCAAAGCACAAGTTTCTGATGCCACACAAGTGCTTCACATCATAGGGTTCCTCATCATTTTTATATGTTAAATATGAATATAAATTCTGTTTTGAAATACCAAAATCCACCCGCAACTGGCAGCGAGTTGGATTGATGCAATGAATAATCTGCGCAGCTTCAATATTTACACTCTGTCACTTTGAAGAGTCCATCTATGGCACCCAACATCAAACACCTTTTGACAAAAGGAAAGAAACTTCATTATTTGTTGATGGAATATTTATGTACATATACATTTTAATTCATCTAAATGCTACTGTACAAACCATATATACAAGTAATAGTATTGAAAAACTGTATAATATACTTTTGTCTAATTGCTTTTGTCTTAATAGATTCCATTTTTTTACCTGTTCATCTGATTATACACATGGACATCTCAATTGTCCTGTTTTTATTCAGGGTTCTTCAGGGAGATAGGAGTCACTGATTAAGAATATGCCTTTTGCAGTCACATCCTTATTAAACACAAGTGATGCAGTTCCATGTGATCCACCAAGTGATCCACCAAGAACATCAACAAAGGCTTTCTTTTGGTCATGAGCAGGTTTTTTTTCTCTTTTCTCCACAGTCTACCTAAAAACTTCTTAACAGTCACAAAAGTTTAGCAACGCATGCTCTCAGGTGGCTTTAAGGATGACAAAATACAACATATTCTAAGAGAAAAACATGGCAGATAAATAATTACAAATACAATATGATTTTCACAAATCACCATAAACACTTCATGGACAGCGTCTGTCTTTGTTCTGAGATTCATTAGAGCTGCAAGAACAGCTCATTCTAGCTTAACAAGACTGTAGTAGGAAAAAGTATGTCCCTTTTGGGAATGATCCAACCCACAGCTGAAAAAAAAAATTTAATTGGTTTTGGCATGGAGTTTAACTCCCTGTCTGTCCATGCCTATAGGTCAGTGGCCTGTGTTGTTAAGGGGAGTTATGATTTTCTTTATTTTTTTTACCTGATTAAGTGGTCTGAATTGAAAAAGTATTGGGGCATCACTTGAGTGCTTTGAAAGTACCAGGTCTAATGCCAGTTTTTTTCTGAAAGCAATTGTATATTGAGTATTCTACAGCAGTTTCACATATGGCTCTAAACATTGTAAAGAACCTTTATAAAGTTATTATTTCTATTAAAGTTTGTTTTGGCTTTTTTTTGCTTGAAAAAATAACATTGCTATTTGACAGATGTACAGATTTAACTGATATTTCAATATATTTTGCATTTACTGCCCTAGCATAGTATTAAGGTGATCATGGATTACCATGCTAAAATGCTTTCATTTTTCTCATTTTACTTCATATTTACACTTATATACTGTAAATACATTTTTTGGACTAAGATCATGAGGCTGTTCTGAGCTCTGAGAGTTTAATCAGCACTACAACTTTGCATCCCTATTCCTAGTGTAGTATCTAGATCGATACTGAAACAAATGCAACAATCAGAAGATAAGGCAGCATACCTGAGATGCAAGATAAATACCGTCAGCACCAAGCTGTAGACCCTCATCTCCTTTAAACTATGGCTGACGTACCTCTCTCTATTTTGGAGAATGTTTAATGCTAGCACACTGTTCGCATTTGATGTGGAATCGACATTCTTGTCTGCATGACCTTTTCCCTAGTTTCAGACATACTGGTGAATGGCAAGTGCATTGATTCCCATGAGCTCTGCTTCCATTTAATACCAATTCCTGCAGGTGTTTACAAGAGAATCTGGGCCGCCTACACAACTGTGGTCTGGCAGCTTCATAACGAACGAGCACTAGGTGTCTGCCTGCATGTAGGTGAGGATGGAAGAGCACGATGATGTAGGCCTTCAGGGGGTGAAATAGCAGAAAGTCCATCAACTAATGAGAAGTAGATCCTCATTAGTGTGCTTTTGTTCCTAGAGCAACCTGCATGCCATGGTTCATGGGATGAACAGTGTCAAGAGCAGCAAGTTCATGTTTGACAGTGGAAAACAACAGGAGTGGGTTGAAAATATTCTTAATGGTTTTTGGAAAAAATAAATTAATAAAGCCCAGGTGTAGAAGATTCATAAGACTCATCAGAAAAGTGAAAGAATCAAGGCGGTGGACAAAGTGGATTTTTTTAATGTGGAAAAAGAACTTTAAAGAACATTGTCTGAAACACAGTTCTTTGGCTAATGTAGCTAGCAAACACTAGACATCAGTTGTCACCTAAATAGCCAAAGAATCAAAATACATCAACAGAACTTCTCTCGATTGGATCCAGAACTTTGTTAAGGTCATGCAAACATCTTGACTACAGTTACTTCAGACCAGTGACTAGTGACCAGTGACCAGCCAGACTTGAGTCCAGTTTATAACTGCTTTGTGAACACCTACTGAAGTTATTTACTGTCAGCTATACAAATCAGCAAAACAACCACCTCAGACAACAGCAGGGCTGATTTTCAGTCATAAAATAGGGGATTGATCTTGAGGAGTTTGAGAGACGTTTTAGAGGTGTATTCAAAAAAACATCTGGGTGACTATTGACATTTAGTGCTTGTTAGAAATGTTTGCCTCATAGATCCAGAATTAGGGTCAGGGTAAGGCTGATGCCAATCCTTGCCTCTCAAAAATATTTTTTATGGTTCATCATACTATACTACTATACTACTGGTGCTCTACACTCCATGAGCTTTCTCATTATATCATGCACTTTCTGCCATGGTGTTGTTTACAAGCAGTTTCTAAAAGGTAGCCTGGAACTAAATGATGAGTAGCTGTTAGACGCTGTTGTTCTGTTTCAGTGTCTCTCCAGTTTGCTGTCATCTGGCTTTAGCTTCAACCTAGAAACACTTCTCATTCCTGGCATGATTTGTTCCCCTTTGTTTGGCAAATTTAGAACTGATTTTGACACTGCTCTGCCCAAAACACTTATTTTTTGCTATATCTGTGATTATTACACTGGCTAAAATTTGAGACATAAGTCTTTTCCCTGCATGATTGGTTAGAATGTGGTTTGTTGGACACATCAGATTGTTTTAATGTTAAAATTTTAGAATCACTGATGATATTAGAGTGTAATAAAAATGAATAAAATGTAATTGAGTTTAATTAATCATTAATGTGATAACATTCTGGGGCTGCTTCATGACTGCAAATGTCATGATGAAACCTTTTCAGTATTCATGCTATTTTGCCTACACAAAACTAAATAAATAAATGAGTGTTTGTCACATCAGATTTTTTTTTTCCCTTTTATTATTTATTACATTGAAGAAATATATTTTATGTGGATGAACTTTGAATGCTTACAGTGCATTCTTTGTAAAATGGTAAAGACTCTTAACAGGGGTGTTGATAGAAATGCACATACTAGGGCAAAGCCCATATTTCATTTCTCAGTACATTTATAT
>JBBPDA010000081.1:29430077-29440078 GCA_037974385.1 Arnoldichthys spilopterus
TTTTTCTTTTTTAATAAATCTGCAACAATTTCAAAAATTCTTTTTTTTGTCTGTCAATATGGGGTGCTGTGTGTATATTAATGAGGAGAAAATATTAATTAAATTATTTTAGCAAATAGCTACAACATGACAAAGAGTGAAACATTGAAGAGGGTCTGAATACTTTCCGTACCCACTGTAAACTGCAAAATACCTATACACATTCTTAAATGCTACACATTACACTATACACTATACATTCAGGTATTTGGTTTTATTTTAATTATTTGAAATTGTACCATTTTTATTAAACAACTGAACTCCCACAAAAGCATATTGTATTTCAACATTAATGATGTTTATAACTTTTGAAATGTTGTCAAAATGCAGATTCTAAACTTTCAATCAATACTATATTTATATTTGTAAATAGTTTTTACTGGTATTGCTTAATATAACAAAGAAAGCACAGCTTTCAAATACATTTTTATACAGTCTTACATTTCATTTACTTTTATTTCTATTGTAAAACTAATTCCCTGTTTACTATACATAATGTGTAATTGTATTATTACATTTTATTGGTGTAGCAAAATTAAAGCAATGAGTCCCAACCTCTACACATTAAACAAAAATATGACATAATTCTTTATACAGAACTGCTTTGAATTTTAGGGTGACCATCTTTAAATTTAGTGCAGCCATTATGCTTAAAGTCCTGCATAAACCCTTAATTGTCTTGTTTTTTACTGCAAGCTATTATGCACTTTCAGGCCTACAATCAGTGGATTTTAAATTGTTCACACCGATCCACAAGCTAATGAGTCTAATGAATCTATTCTAATGAACATTCTCCTGTGCTTGTACTTGCAAATCATCATATGCAGGTGCATCCTGCATCCCTTCTCTTTGGAGAATATATGCTGTCCTTATTTTCTCCCTATTTCAAGGTGAAAGTGAATAAAAATCTCTGGGACTCCCATCTAAAATTTTAATTTAAAAAAAAAAGGTTTGTCTAACCTCCCAGCCATTTGGAACATATGTCACATGAATTTTTGAGATGTCCCTTTGCCTTGAGGCAGAGGTTGCTGCCGTACATCAGGAGGAACGGATCCAAGTTGAAACCCTGCCATGCACCCGTGCTTGGTGGGACTTTCGTTGCCATGGTGATATACTTTAAGTGACATTGTGGTGCACTGGGGGATGTGCTCTGTCGTAGAGGATTTACGTAAAAGTGACTTGATGTCTTTTGTTTTGGCAGCTTGAACATTTCACCACTCAGAACAAAGTGTGAAGGATAATTTTGTCACTACCTGTATTTCTTTCTTTATTTTTCACACCAAAATTAGCCTCTTTGCTTGACTGTTTGAGAGTATGTCTTAATCTTTTGCATATTTGCTCATTCTGCATATTTTGGACTAATTATCTAGGGGGTTATCTGGGGTTTCAGAAGAAACACAACCATTGGAAACAAAGTGGTATGTTTGGGCAATGGATATTTTGCTAACTAGCTCGTAAGCTACAAAAAAAATTGTTTTTATGCCATACGCTGAACTATACATGATTTTTTAAACAAATATATCTTTCTCCACAAGACTTGTTACTACAGGTAGAGCAGGAGGCAGCAAAACTGAGTTTGCCTTCCAAACCTTCTTTGTCATTGGGTGCATTTTATTACTTAATGTAGCCAAGAACCATCTACTTTAACAGGAAAAGATGTTGACTGGCATGTAAAATAACCAAGCATAGCTTGTAAGGTTAAAAATGCTTAAATGTGAACATAGCAATGTGTGGATAGATAATGCAACTTACACAATCTCGGTAGTTATAACCAGCTTAGAAAACAATAGATATCATTAATTAAAGTGCAGTAAATACATTAATGTACAAAAATAAGTACTTTCCAGAGACAATATAGACTTTTTACATATATTTAAACAAAACATTTCACCATCTTTAATGCAGTGCATATAGACAAAGATGATAGAAAGGTATGAGATAGAGATAGAGATGAGGAAAGGTAAGGTCTTTTAATCATCTAGTCAACATTTATGTTATAAATAAAGTTATGTTATACATCTTTCTGAATGTAGATGTGTAAACTTTCAGTTGCAAGAACTAACTGCTGATTTTGTAATGAAAGTTCATGAAGACTTTTTTGAAGTCTGCACTCAACATAAATTTGCTGTAGCAGCCACTCCTAAAATTTTTTTTAAAAAATAAAACGCATTAATTGAAGTGTAATCACATTTATCTGTAAGCACTGTATCAAAGAAGGACAACTGTATGTTTCTTTACTTATGTTGTAAAAAGTGAACAAGAGGATGTACTAGTTTTTTGAAGACTACTGAATAAAGTAAAATTATGTGAGCTTCTGAATGTTTAGAATACAATCCTGGCACCCTTTGCACACAAGACTGAACACCTCTTGTCTATTTAAAAGGAAAACTATCCAAAGTTTAAAATGAAAAAGATAGCGGACTAGCATCTTGTTAGCAGTACTGTAAAATAAAAGTTTGTTAATGCAGTGTAATTCTTTAGCTAGCATTAATTGTACAGCTAGCATTAACCCCGTACACACACACTCACACACAAACACAAACACACACACAGACATACAAAAGAGGCACTTATGTAAGTTGGGATTTCTTTTCATCACTTAAATGCTTCAATATGTCTCCAAATGGCACTGCTATTAGCTACAGCAGGTGATTTTTGCAATGTTAGAGACCTGGAACGCAAATTGACAGATTCCACTGATTTACACGGTCTCATTTTGAAAAATCCATATTTTATCATTAAAGCGTCTCGAGGTCTCACAGTTTGCCAATACTCATCAAGATGACATTCCTCCATCTGTAAAGCAAACATGTCATAAATCAACTCTGAAACCAGCTTACGCCTGAGAAAACATGACCTGTTTGCTTTTATTGCACCTCCTTACAGACTGTCAGTGATCCTGGCTTTAAAAGAATGAAAACCTTGCTAGAGCAAGCTGACAGCACAGTTTGTCGCCTAAATGAGGACTGACATGAGTAAACGATGGCCGCAGTGTGCTACTTAACCGACACTTAATAATGGCCATGCATGACCACTTTATTTATTTTTTATATTTTTTATTGCTCACTAAGAAGAAGGTATGAACCTGCATCATTGCTTTTTGATGACTGCTTATTATAGATTAATTTTTTAGACCAGATACTTGGTTACTTGAAGGTTCTCCTCTACTGCAGAAGAGGCAGAATGGATTTCAAGATGGTATTTTTATGCCACAGACCTTTCAAATGAATATTGTCACATCTGTATTTAAAAAAACAACTTAAAAATAGGTTTTTTTTTAATTGTGTTAAAAAAAAACACGTTAGGTTTCCTAAAGGACCTTATAATGGATGTACATGACCTGAGAGTGTGAGGAAGTTTTTAAGTTAACCCCTACAACTATGCAACCAACCCAAAACTATGTAGTCAACCTAAATTCAAAATGGAATTTTGTCAGTTAAACAAAGGTTCACATGAATTAACATATCACAGATTTTTGTTTTTATTGCACTTTGGAAAATGTCACAACTTTTCTGGAAATGAAGTCTACACCTTGTTAGTTCATACTCTTGTTTCTTTAAAAATACAGTGACTTTTGCTTGTCTGATATTTCACTAAGTGCGCTTAAGCATGAGGCACGGAAAAATGATAATGATCAGTAATATCATTGCATGTTTTCCATCCCCCTCTCACCATCCCCACCAATCATCAAGCAAAAACCTCTCCATTCACACCTGTTTGTACATGTATCTTAGCAATGCTAGCTAGTGAGCCTGCCCCAGACAACCTTCCACTTCACCGTCACTCTCTTCACCCAACTTACTACCTAGGATACATCAGTTATTGCAGTTTATTTATGCTGAAATAGTGAGGTTGCTCAAGGGTCAGCAGTATTTGCACTGTTTATGAACACCAGGCACATTCTGTCATGCATATATAGCCAGTTACACAGATTGTTATATGAATGAAACTCTGATTGTGGGGTTTTTTTCAACAGCTTTAAACAAATATTGAATTGTGTATACAACTGAAGTAATTTTTCTATTCTCTAGTTTTTATATACAAATTTGTG
Source organism: Arnoldichthys spilopterus (assembly GCA_037974385.1). Taxonomy (NCBI): domain Eukaryota; kingdom Metazoa; phylum Chordata; class Actinopteri; order Characiformes; family Lepidarchidae; genus Arnoldichthys; species Arnoldichthys spilopterus. Next base: position 29,434,168 of record JBBPDA010000081.1, read on the forward strand.
CTTTTTGGCAAAAATAAAAACATAAGTCATCAAGGTTCTGTAGACTGTACAGGTGTGACAGCTTTTTTTGTCCGAAATGGCCACTTTTTCTCGTTTAATTGAATTATGAAGAATGAAGTCCCACACAAAGACATTTTCTCTCTGAATATCCTGTTTCATACATCACATTAAAGGGGGAAAAATGGTTTTGAGAATGAGTTTGAGAGTCTGATTTCAGATTCAGGTTGACTTTGAAAACTTTAAAAACTTCAATTTTTAGGAGTGTATTGGTTAGAAGTGACTGTTGGCTAATATTGAAACTTTAAAAAGGCTTTAAAGTCCAAGGACAAAATGAACTAGAGAGATTTCGAGGAGCACTGCAATCCACGAACACTGCCCTTGACTTAACATCTAGCCATGTGGCTTTTCAGTAAAAACCTTCTGTGAGAGCTGATCATGAAAAAGAAATACAGTCGTGACTCTGAGCCCATACACATGTTAAAAATGTAATAAATAAATGCATTTGATTATTTCTGTGCTCTTTTCCCTATAGTACATTTACACTTTCACTCATTTTTCCCCTTCCACCTCCAAAGCCTAAGACGTGTAACTACATTATCCTGACAACAATTGTATTGACATTTCTTGGTGTAGTGTACGATAAAGTGATTTAAAAGTAGTCTTGTAAGCAGGTTTCATCCCTTGCCCTTATTGGCCACAAAAGGCGTATGCAGCATGTTGTGGAAGAAGCTGAAAGAAAGTGAACAAAATGGCTGAATCAGGAAAAATTACAGAAAATTGGGCCTTGGAAAGAACCTTGCTTTACAGGTAGGCCACAACAACAAAAGAAAAAAAAAAACACAGACACACACATGTAAGGACATGATGCCTTACATGCCATGAAGGGCTTATGATGGAGATGTGTCCTTGTTTTTCTGTACATTTAGGTCATTTTATGAGCCACAGGGATTAGTGAGAGAACCTCAAAGAACGGGCTGCAGAAAATACATTTTCATATTCTTTATCATTACGAACCTTTCTGTTTATGTCACATCTGCTGCGCGCTTCATATGAAACTTCCCACTCCTTTCCAAAAATGAAGATAAAAGGGTCCTCTCGGGAGCCATTAGTCTGGCTATGATCAGTCGTTTTCCATTTCGTGCGCTCCCAGCCACTGCAGATAGCGAACCCTCCATAATGCAGCCAAGCACCTCCACACTAGCAATCTTGCCCAGGTCCCTAGTGTTTTATTGCCTCTCGTGAGCGACATACACCGAGTTATTATTCACTGAGACCCATTCCCTGGAGCATTACACCGCCACACTGTCGCTGCGAGTCTTGGATGTGTATGGGCCACAGGGCAGACCATCCTCCCTAGGCTCCTTGAAAGTAATCACTGCCTATAAGGCCCTGTGGGCCTCCCTAGCAAGAGGGTATTATATCTATAGCCAATAGGAGCTGCTGATGGCAAACTCCTCTGCTGTGGTGGCATATCCCTTTCACAGCCCGGGAATTCCAGCATCAAGCCTAGCATCTGTCAATTAGCACACGGCTAGCATGTTCCCCATAATCACTTTCGCCCTCCGAAGCTAATTAGCTTCGCTAAAACAATACTGTGTCAGGATGTTAACGTTCTGTGCAGCGCTACTGATTTAATATTTCCTAGCCCTGCCATCTCGCATGAAATATGATGGGTCCTTTATGCATTTGATGGGATTTCTGCTTAATTGCAATTAAACAGGTGGTTATCTCTGAAATTCAACATTATCTTTATTTAATTACCCTGGCATTCCATAATGAGATACAAAAGAGGTGTAGTGTACATTGAGAGAAGAACACTTACAATCTATAATTAGAAATTACACAATCAGCTTCTTAGGGAACATGGACATGGTCAGTGTCATTCTAAGAATTTACAGTGCCCTTGAAAAAGGTGTTGGGTTACGTTTTGCTTCACTGTGTTTTAGAGTTCAAATAGTGTCCTAGAATTGCAACCTTTAAAAGAGTATCAAACTCCCCTTGTTTTATTTATTTTTTAAAATTTACACTGCAATTAGGTTCATTTGGGTTTCTGGGTCGGATTTTCAGTTTGAGGAAAGGCAATGAATTACATGCAGTGCTTATGGGGTTCTTTAACTTTAAGCATGTTTTTCATATTCAAATATCTCAGGGTCTTTAGAAAACCATCCAGTTCTTCAGGTACCAAAACCTGCTCTATAAAACCTTTATTTCAGAAAATTGTCATAAATGTGGGTTGTCTACCAACCAACTGTACAAGAGACTGAGATGACTCAGATTTGTTTAAGATGTTAGATGAAACATTTCTGTCCTTGGGCCATTTTTGTAACCCTTAGATATGTTTTCTGTCTACAAAGAGCCATGGTCACTTAGGAAATACAAAAACATTTTGAAAAGAGAGGGGAAAATGGAAAAACAGCTTTCACATCTTTCATCTAATTCAGCAGAAATGTTCATCTGTCCCTGATTTTAGTTTTACTCAGCCAGTTCCCCAAGCTAGGATTTTACTGGGGCCAATCAAACAGTTGGTACAATGTTATTACCCTCATATTGTTTAACAGCAGTGCAAATTCCACAGCCATGTCCCACACATCAGCAGTGTTAATGCTCCAAAATGCCAAAATTGTTATAAGAGCCATAACAAGGTCATTCCCACATTCCCATATGGGGTGCTCATATGCCACCCGAAAACATTTGTCATGGCACTGTGGTGAGATCTAAATCTCTGAATCCACTGCCCAAAAGGATTTTAAACAGTGTAGAAGTTGCAAAAAAGACATCTGAGTCATTTCTGTTACTTTGCTATCAGAATTCTGGAAACAGTGTTGAATTCCAGCCAAGCCAAACCCAAGTCCTTTATAGGCAACAGGATTGTTTCATTTTTTTTCTGAAGCATAGCAGGTCCACCTGTGTGTCCCTTTCATTAGTGACAATTAGACAGTTCACACGACAACTGACAAGAATTTGGAACCCTGTCACAAAAACGCTTATTTTCCCATTATTGAGTTCCAGTGTTCTGTCAAGCGTTTGCTTGGCTCTGCTCCTAAAGTGGCCATAACACATCTGCAGAAGAAAAGTGCAATTATGAAAAGCCATCTGGAACAATAAACGCAGGAGAATGGATATGATTAACACTAACGTAAACAGATGGCACAAGGTTAGACTGCTGTTCGACAAGCACATAATAGAAGCAACTCTAAGTCCAATTACAAGTGGGGTGCTCCTTTACAACCAAAGGCAGCCTTTTGCTTTGAGGCACAAGCTTTCTAATTGAAACCATCAGTGAGTGGCAAGAAAAGGAGCCAGCTTGATCATGCTAACAGAAGAACAGGTCAGGCTTTTGGCCTCATCGGAAGAGGAGAAGTGCGCACTAGTGGCTGGGCACTTTAAGGCAAGTTGACAAGGTGTCAAAGTCCATGATGGCTACTGCAGAACAGATTGTAATGAGCTGTCTGGGGTGGTGCATCACCAGATTAGGTTAAAAACAATCTTCCTGTAAGAGCAATTGGCTTTTAGACAATAAAGAAGAGTGCTCTGGGTTCATTTCTCACAAGGCTGTACTTCCTGCTATCTATCTTATAATCAATCTGCAACTTCAGGCTTTAATTCCACCTTTATTTTGGCCCATTTGAATTAACTGATATTAGTGGACGTGCCCAGATGTAATTTGGAGTTATTGGCCAAGGAGGTTGTTAGTCATTCGTCGTAAGCTTGACGTTTTTCTCTTTTCCTTAAATCCACTGTTTCCGAGTGACAAGTTGTGTTTGGAAAAGCTTTTGGGATATTCCTGACTCATTTGGAGTCAGTATTTTCTCTCATGAGTGATTAAACACAGTGACTGTTGGGACGGTAGATGTTTGTTTGTGTGTGTGTGTGTGTGAGAGAGAGAGAGAGAGAGAGAGAGAGAGAGATAGGGAGGGTATGATGAATGAGTGGTCTCTCCTTTACAATGCTAAAGCAGGTTGTCTGCGTTCCCTCAGATCATAATCGGCAAACGCTGACATATAATTGCATCCAGCAGGACCAGCCTCATCAAGCGGTTTTCAACGCAGGCATCTGTTCGTCCTGGAGCCTAGCCGGTGAGCTATGACAAAAGCCGACCCCACAAATTATTTTCCTAGCCCTAGTGCTACACTCCTCCCCACCTGTCTTCCTCCAAGATCGAGTCCCAAGCTTGAGTGAGTTTGCCTCTGCTTGCAGTGCCAGTTTTACCTTGGGAGGTAGCTGATTGTGCAGACATCTATATTGCAGACATTAGCACAAGCAGAATTAATGCTTATGGAGGTTAAAAGGAATATGAATATTGTCCATTTGAACCATGATGGGGAAACCTGATGTTGTGCTAAATATCTGAGGCATAGCTGTGACTGGGTGAATTTAATATCTGTAGACTTGTAGTGGGCATTGCAAATAAAGATGGTGGCAAATGAAAATTTAAAGATATCAATTAGCAAATAATAACACAGTAGGTTACATTTTCTGTAGATGGAATGTGCACAGGAACAGATATGACTTGGTAAATAATATCATTAATATCAATTATATTAGTTTGATTCTGTAAAAGAAAATGAAGCTCAATTACATTTGTTTATTTCTGTATATAGGACATACTGTAGAGTAGGACTGCCCAACCTGTCCTCAAGCAAGCTGAGGACATTTGGTTTGGCCAGGGTAATTTGTGGTGACCCAAAGTATTACTGTTCTTGGCAATCCATTTCAATCATTAATTTATTCATTTGAGGAAAACTTCAGGGAAAAGGCTTAGCCAGGGACAATAAAACCAAGTTACCAATATAACTACCAGTGTGCAAAAATGTAAGCTTAAATGTACACTTCAGCAGCAGCAAATTTCACAATGATCTCAACCAGTGTGAATTCACAGAAGTTTTCACCATTATGCAAATGAAAACTACTTAAGAACCAGTGCAGAATAAGATGTGTCAGGTAAGGGACACTCTTTAGAGAGGCAGGAACAATAAACATTTTCTAAAGATGGTGGCAGTTAAAGGCTAAGTGCCGTATGAGAAAGTGCACTGTTGCACTGCAAGGAGGGTTTCCATTGCATTTTTGCAAAAAGTCGACAAAACGCAATTATGAATGGTCTGTGTTTCCAATGAGTGATGTTCTGCAATTAAAGGTGGGTTTCTTCCTCTCGCGAGAGAGAAATGTTATTCTTTTTGGCACTGATTTTAATTACACCCACCACATTAGGCATGGTAGTGTGGTCAAAGAGGGCATGTGATGCACAAAAAAATATTAAAAGTCAACTCAATGATACCTGGCAGCAGCCGCACATCAGAGATTTCTGTCTGCATTGATTTTACAGAGATCCTTTGCATCCATAAATTTCAAATGACTTGCTAAACATTTAATGACTTATGCAGTGTGCAAGACCCCTCGAGACACAGAGCCATTGCTCTTAAACTGGCTTCCTATGCAGTGTCATGACTTAAATGTGGAAAAATAATCTGAAAAACCTTTTTTTTTGAAAAAGAGATTTGTGCATGTGAAGAACTTTTTTAAAGGTTAACAGAACATTCACATGACCTTCTTTACATGCACACTTATTTACCAAAGCGTCTTTAAAAGAACTGAAGGCTTCTTTAGGGAAGCAAAAGTGGTTCGGCCATGAAGAGCCCTTTTGGGCACGTTACTTGTACTTGAGTGTATTCTGTGGGGCAGTACAGTGCCCCACTGGTGGCATCCTTAAAAATACTCAATGACCACAGTTACCATGGCATGGCAACAGCTTGATCGGTGCCGCTGGCCGGATTAGGTGCTCGCGGAAGCGGTGTGCGAGGACGAAGAAGCGGGGAAAGAGGGGGGGAGTTCGTGCGAGGCTAAGTGCTAACGCTAGCCGACCGGCTCTCCCGTCCATTCTTCTCTCAAACGTACGGTCCCTGGACAATAAACT
>JBBPDA010000081.1:29450162-29460229 GCA_037974385.1 Arnoldichthys spilopterus
GTTGTCTAAATGAATAAGTGTGTTGGTCTTCATAAATCCAGCAATATCTATGAAAAAACAGCAACATGCATGATTGTATCCACTGTCAGGAAAGTATTTAAGAAGTTTAAAGCAGCTGAGGTTGTAGTAAACTTGCCTTGTCGAGCATGCTTGTTTACACACAGTTGGATTTTTTAAGAAGCTGAAAATTGTGGTTGTGGTTGGATCATCCAGCAGGACAATTATCCAAAACATATGTCCAAATCCTCAAAAAATGGTTAATTGACCACAGAAAGCACTTTTGTCATGGCCATCCCAGTCCATTAACCTAAACTGCATTTAAAACCTGATACAGAGACATTTTGCAGTGAGCGTTTGTGCTGTTTTAAGACAAAGACAACATTAAATGAAGGGATTGCAATACATGTTTTGTTACAAACAGTCCTTTTAATGTGTGGTTTTGCTAGATTAGCTTCTACTTGCCTCTGTCACCTTTGGCTTGCTTTTTGGGGGCTCTGACCCGGTTTTTGTAAAGCTGCTTTGTAATAATGTCAGTTGCAAAAAGCTCTATATAAATAAACTTGACTTGACTTGACTAGAATATCTAGATTTATTTTTCCTCATACTTCCTTTGTGAGAGAGGGATACATTTTTCATGACCTTTTTACCAGTTTTATCTAGGGTGACAATAATTATGGGCCTGACTGAAGATAACATAGTTAGGACCACAGGACTTTGACTTACTAAAAACATATCCAACCAAGAGAGGCTCTGAGATGAGAAACATCACTTTGATGAAGAGCTAAAGGATGGCTAACAGACCTTGTGTCTTTACACTAGAAAAAGGAACCTACAAGTAAAGTGTTTCTAATAAAGTGCCAACTTCAGCTGTGTTCATTACTTTCTGGTGTTTAAGAAACTTTTTAGGAGCAGGATGACCTGATCCACCCCCATGCAGAAAAGGGTTAAGGCTAGAGCATAGCTATGAACTGTTTGCAACCCTTTGGAGAAACATTATCAATACAGCAACTTAGTCTGGGACTGAATTCATCCATATATAAAGCAGCTATTATGTTCTGTCTGGAAAAGTATGCATAAAAAAACACGTTATTGAAGTTTTACAGTGTTCATTTGTGGTCTAGACTTTAATGGACACTGTGGATGTTTGTCCAGTACAAGAGTAGCTCTCTCTTTTTCCATCTGTTGGCTTGTCACATTTCTCTTTGGCTATAAAAAAGTCGGTTTCATGAACATGTGGTTAAGGGTTGCATATTCCCTTCCTGCTGAGTTTTTTTTTTTTTTTACTCAAACCACCTTTGACAGCTTTCTCTTCTTTCAAAAGCATTGTCTCTGCCCAAGTACATTTCATTATTTATGGGTGTTGATGCGTAGAGCTTGTATGGCAAGCTTTTAAGATGGAGAAAAATGAAGCGCTATCCTCTGTTGCACTCCCTGAAAATTTGCAGGCAGCAACACATTTACAATCGCATTGTGGACACTATGAACTTTGGCTCCATTTATTTGTCCAGTCCATTAGCACCCTGAATAAGCTGCTGCAGCTAGTTTCATAAGTGATAAAAAACAGAAAGAGTAAGCATACAAAAACAGGCCCTATGAATACCAGAGGTTTCCAAATCATATTACCACAACACTTTTAACGTATAGCTCGGCTAGGATGGCTAGTATGTAACTGAAAGGCATCAATGCAATCACATCAGGGGTTGCCTGTGGCATAGACGACATAAGCAGTTGCCTAGGATGCAGAACATTGTAAATATTATTTAGTATTTATTTATATAATTTTCTCAAAGTGTTTCGATGGGTGTTACCGGAGCAGTTGTGTGTGTCTGTTGGGGGGGGGTTGGTGGTCTTTCTGGAAAGCTCACCTAGGGCTCCAACATTGTCAGGGCCAGCCCTGAATTACACAAGTCAGGGGCCTACATAATCTTGATGCATACTTTGACAGTGTTGTGACATTTATTAAGATGCACAGAGAGATGATCTCTCCGAACAGTTTTATGCACTACGTAAAGGTAATTCAATGTACTTGTTAAGGGTGATGCAAACCCCCCACCCCCTCTAAAATATGTTCTGTACTCTGAGTGAGATTTCTATTACAGCTGCAGCTTATCGCTCCAAGTGTAATCATGTTCCATAATAGTCTATTATCCGAAGCGAGGTCATGTTTTTTTTTTCCTTCTTCTTCTTCTCGGCTGATTATTAAATAGGATTTCACAGTATAAAAAAGCAGAAATGCTCCCGGCAGCAATAAATAGTAAGGAGAATTGAGAATTGATCTTATATGGAAAAGAAAAAACTACACACATACACACTCCTCGCTCACCCACCCACCCACATGCACATATAGACACACATGCATTGCACATGCAGATTTCTTTCATTTTTTCATTTCTTTCATTTTTCATTTTCTCTCAAGCAAAGTAGTGCAAAATTCCAGTTTGGACAGGATGCACTATTGTGGATGAGTTGTCCATCTTCCACCCTTACCTGTGTGTTGTACACACTCTAATCCAGTCGAATTCAGTTATGCAGAGCTGTTTAACCCCAGATGAGCCTATCATAAGCATATGCTTTACTGTGTCCACTCTGCAAAGAGACCAATTACACTTGGCTCTAGAGCACTGCTGGAACCCAACTTTCAAACTATTTTTTAAACTTTATTGAAGTACCCACAGAGCAGCAGAGGCGCTATGACAGCTGCGTGCTGATAGTGTGCTGAGTTCCCTGTTGAGACACAAGTGCTCTTTTATCTGGTGTTCTGCCCATGCTAGTACAAAGGCTGCAAAAACCATGCTTTGTCTAATCAGCATGTAGTTTAATCAGCACGAAATCAGCACATTTTTCAGGCATACCAAGGCCATACAGCCAAAATACAGGCTGTATTTATCACTGTAACTATAGAATCACTATATGTAAATTTCCACTTTTCTGATTGAGTCGCATTCAAAAAGCAGCCCTGGTTGAATATTCCTTATTATTTCAGTTTAAATGGGCAGAGCTAAGCTGCTGAAGGCCAAATGGGCAGTCATATGTAAATGCACTGGTCTTCATGCCATTACACATATAAGTAATTAAGAACAGGGCTTATTTTTCATATATGGAAGCTTTGAACAGAAGAATAAACATTTTAAAAGTAGTATTTAGCTAGTATATCCAATTCTGTCATAAACCAATTTAGTGCCATATAAAGAAATACTGAGAAAGAATACTGTTCCTGTTTAAATGTGCTGAAGACCTGGTTTTATAATTCTAGGACACACTGTTTAGAATGATGTGATTGTTAAACAATGATTAGAGTCAAATTAAAGCAGGAATATACTCATAATCCTTGTATTCAATCATTTAAAAAAGGCTAGAAATGTTCAGCACCATGGACAGCAACCTCTGAAAGTGGCAGTATTTGACAGTGGTCACAATAACCATTCTCATAAATCTGTTTCTCTTTCACACAGAAAAACAAACACCTGAGACCTTGCCTGTGGCTGGTCAGTCATAAAATTAACCGTATGCTTGACTGTCCCAAGGAAGAGGCCTCATCACCTCCATGCCAGCCAGTCAATGTATGCAGTTATGGTGCACACTGAAAAAGACATTAAGATAAACAGAGATTTTAATAGAGAATTTGATAAATGACTGATGTTCTTAATGATGAATAAACGTACTCCAGCATTAAAGGGTTCATATAATGAAACTACATATTGTACTTTTCTGCAGTAAAAGAGTTGATGTGGTTAAGGTTAACACTTAGATTTCTAAAAATGCAATTTAAATCAATAACTAAAAGAAAATTCAAATTTTCTTAAAATATTTTTTGAGACATTTATATTGAAGATCTAAGGGTTGTTTCAGCCTTTTTTTTCTGAATGAGGGCAAACAGAACAGAATTAGTTGACATATAGACTGCCCTCCGCAATTACTGGCACCACTTGTAAAGATTAGTAAAAGGTTTAGAACCAATATAAGCATCTTCATAAAAGCAAACACTGTTCCTCATTATAGAGCCTCTCCAGATCATTTAGGATCCTAGGCTCTCACTTGTGCACTCTCCTGCTAATCTCACCCCAAAGGGGAGTAAGATGGTCATTTGCAGACACTTGATTTTTTCTTTGGGTAAGCATTTTTAATCTATTTAGAAATTTGTATTGCTTTGTATGATTATCTTGCTGGCAGATCCAGCAATGATCAAGTTTAAAGTTCCTGGCAGAGCCAGCCAGGACAGACATTGACTTTAAAATGTCCTGGTAGTTCACAAAGCTGATGATGCCATGTTCCCTAACAAGCCTTTAGAGGGAAAACAGCTTACTTTTAATTACAGCATTATAGCTTTTATTTTTTACAAAGTTACATTGTTTGTTGCCAGAAAGTTCAATTTTTGTTTCATGACACCATAAAACACATTTAAGTCAGCTGTAGTAGCTTTTCACAAACTCTGAAAGGAAAGGTCTTTTTCTGCTATACCTTTGAAATAATATAGTGTCATGGAGGTGATGCCTGATAGTGGTTTTGGATACTTGATTATCTAAAGATTTTACCTTTTTTTGTAATTCACCAACAGGGATCCTTTGAAAGTGACCATTTGTCATTGTGAACACACTTCATCACACAAAGTCCACCACAATGAAATATGACCTGTGCTTTTAGCCCATCCACACATGGAGCAGTGGGCAGCTATCAGTAGCTCCGGAGGAGCAGTGTTGCAGAACAGTACCTTGCTCAAGGGTACCTCAGTGGTATCTGGACTGTGAATCTTACTTGAACCTGCAACTCTCCAATCACAAGGGCTAGTCCCTAACCACTAGGCCACCACTGTCCTAATTTGCTTAGCATCTTCCTCATTGTATGTAGAGGCAGAATAAACTCTCAAAAGCTCCTCTTCCAGGCAAATGTTCTAGATGATGCTTTAACACTTTTTGTTAATGGTTTAAGAGAAGAACTGGGTAACTATTTTTATATCTTTCTGTGATTTATGATGGTCATCACACTTCTCCCTCATTTAATTTGTGTTCTCTTATCCTTCCCACATTGATGGATGACTAAGAAAATCAAGAAAATGTATCATCTCATGTTTGTGCCCCAGTTAATCAGGAAGTCAAGGATGGCATCTTGAAAGGTTAATTACTCCAGTCAACTGAAATATGTACATATTCACCATCATTTTCAGGGGTATCAATAATTGTTTTTTGTTAATAAAGGATTTGTTTTTCTATGAATAAATGTCTTTCAGAAACAGATTTTTTTCTATTTTTCAGTATGAGATGAAGCTACTTTGCCATAAGGTGATTTGTTTCTAAACATTTTCAATAATCTTTACATGTCCCAATAATTGTGGAGGTCACTGAATCAACCTTAAAGGCCCAGGGACAAAAAGTTAATTCTAAAAGAACAAATAACAAACATCAAAATGTAAAAAAAAAAAAAAAGTACAAGTAAAACATTATTAAAACATTACTGTATGGGTGTCCTTTATTATACATCTGCCCTTAACAACTACCCTTTACCACTCATTCACTGCTTTCTTGGGTCACAAACAGCCTGCAGAGTGGCTCTGTGCTCTGAAACTCACCACTGATGACGGGCTAGAGAATGAAAAACACACTGTCAACAAACGGGTTGACTTTACACCAACAAAGAAGAGCTTTGAGCAAAGTGGCCATTTAGTATAAAGAACTAGTTACTGTCTGAGTCTGAAGCCATAGCTTTTTATAGCTGGCAACTATATTTTAAGCATCTCTTCCAGCCCCTGTAGGAGATGGGGAAATGACCCAAAACTGGCAAAGTTATGTTAGGATTCTGTCCCACAGAGATACAAAGAGTGTGACATCAATATGCATTATACACCCCATCATTGCTCCAGATTCCACACTGAAAGAAAAGCTGCAAAAGAAGCCCCTGATGTCCTTGCTTTGTATTCATCATCTGAAAAGCGAAATCAATGGCATTCACATCATAATTCCCCCCATGCACCAACTCCGATCTGCCTCGCTCTCGTTCGAATTTGAATCACGCTGCATTGCAATCTCCTGCATTGATTGCATCTTTACAGTAGCACTGTTCAATTCTTCTTGTAATTATTAGGCACAATTACACACCTTTCAGGACATTGGAAGTGATATATCTTGATATACTTTTGTTCAAAAGCCTATTTAGCTAATATTGCTGTGATTACTGATAAGAAAGCATGTTTAAGGAATTGTGTTGCTCGTCGTAATCATATCCTCCACACTGTGCTAGGTTAGATTATCTAAAAGTGGCGAGGCCCGGCTTAAAATATTAAACAAGAGACACTGGCAGAGACTTGAAAGAGATGTGATATTCAGCAGCATGTTATGGAGATACAGATTATACACCCTGCCTTCCATCTTTAGGTTTGGATTAAACTATTGCAAAGATCAAAGATCCCTCCATCCAGCAGTATCCCCATTCCCTTTTTTGGTGTCTGTGCCTCAATAGGGTGTTCTGCCTCCAACTACCTTTTTGCTGCAATTCCAGTTTGAAAGCCTCTGCAGACTTTAATCACCACTTCCTTCTGTCCTCTGGCAACCTTAGAGTGTCTTATCTGCCACTGTCTGTGAAGCTTGCCTGACTCTTATGTCCGAATATGAAAGATGCGTGAAACATTATTGAATTATACATGGAGGCATCCGCCCACCATCTGGGTGCCTATGACCTAAACTCACTCTCCAACAGAACAGGTACTTTAAGGGGAGCTGGTAATGAAGCAAAGCCCAACTTTATAAACCCCATAGTACTAAGATTATCTGAACTATATGCTTTAAACTAGTATGTGTATTTCTTCAACAGATAAAAATAAACAAGAAGGCAATTCAACCAATTGCTGCAATGCAAAAAAAAAAAAAGATACAATACTACACTCTTTTAAAAAGCAATTTTTAAAGTTTAATACTTTTAATATTGTTTAAAACCATGATAATTCTGCAAGCATACAAAGCATCAATCAGAGGTACATCTGATGAAAGCCTTATGCTAGAAGGAGATCTAGGCATTCTAGGCAAAAGGCCTTCTACCAATGGAAAATGTGAAAATAAAAAACATCTACCAGATGTACACCTGATGAAGGCTTTCTACCCACAACCAAAAGAATATCTGATGAAGGTTTTTAAATGGAGGTAAACCACAAGGCCTTCTAACAGTCTCTAAAAGTCCAAAATTACTTGCAATAAATTCTTGTCACATCATTATGCAGTAAAAACCATTTAAAGAAACATTTATAGGGGATCTTAAGTGATGCAGTCATCTAAGTATTGGCCCTATTGTTGAGGCATAATGAGTTTGAGATATGCCTCTCTCTCACAAAACCAGAGATTATTCCCAATGTGGAAGAGTAAAAAAAAAAAGTACACACTAGACTTTATTCTCCTAGCCTGGCAGCATCATATGATTGGGAGAGACCTAGCTAGTGGGGGAGATTGGCAATGACTAAATCACTTCCGAGACATGAAAGTGATTATATTTGTCATTGTGAACACACTCAAGCACCACAACGAAATGCAGCCTCTGCATTTAACCCATCATACGTGCACACGTGGAGCAGCGGGCAGCTACCAACAGCACCCGGGAAGCAGTGTAGTGGGACGGTACCTTGCTCAAGGGTACCTCAGTAGTGCCCGGGCCGGGACTCGAACCTGAGACCTTCAGGTCTCAAAGGCAGTGTCCTAACCACTAGGCCACCACTGCCCACCATGAGGTTTTTATTATGACAAGGACGATTTGCAGCCTCATCTCAGAGCTCTGTTTATGTGTGCTGTTAAAGGTGCTTTTTAGGGAAAAAAGTTATAAAGAAAACAAGCAATAAAAAAAAATGAATAAAGAAGCTAACAATCACAGATTATTTATTTACATTGCATTTCTTTTTAAAAAGTATTTTAGAAACTGAAAGGGCCAGTATGTCCTCATTTATGATATTTTATTGGGCAAATATCATCATTATACACCTCAAAAATGATCAATCTCAATATGTAAATGGACAGTACCAATCAAAGCATAGTACTTTCAAACAAAGAGCCATTTACAACAATTCATTTTAAAGAAAGAACAGATTTGTTAAACTTTATTTAACCCCATAAACTCCTCAACTACATCCCTTAGCTACATAACCAATTTTTTTCATTGAAGTTACTGAATCATTTATAGCTAAATGTTTACAGTATATGACGATTTGAATTCTGAGACTCCAGAGTAATGGGCTAAATTCTTCTAAAGGAAGCAGTGAGTATTAAAGACAGGAACATGCAGTTAAATTTTAGAGCACTGAAGTAGATTCATATGCTGGAAAAAATAACATCCCTCTTTTTCCTGAATGATTCTCACCTTCTACTTTCTCTCAGATAATCAGTGACATTCTGGCTTTATTAATATTGCTGTTATCCCATCACTTTCAGTTTTTTGGATGAATGCGATGGTTGCCATTATAGGTTCACTGGGTACAGTTAATGGCAACAAAGTGGATGTAATGGCTATGCATTGTAGCACGTAATTGTTGTGCCCTATGATAGTCTGGAGCTTAAATTATAATGCAATTACACTGTCATTAAAGGGCATGAAGAATTAAATGGAGTTGACCTTAAGGGGACAGAAAGCATAAGAGTCAGTAAGCGATCATGGGCTAATGGAACATGATCTCACACATATTAACTCCATTAGAGAAGAGGTCTGGATCACTGTCTGCTATTCTGACCTCAGACCTTAGAAGTTAATACTTTGACAGACTTGGAACTTAAATTGCAATTGTGGGTTTGCTACAAAAAAAGAAAACATAAATTTACATACATACATACATTTATTCATTTGGCTGACGCTTTTATACAAAATGACTTTCAAGATGCAGGAACAATCGAGCATTAGAGCTACACAGGGCAAAACTGAAGTTAGTGCTACAAAGAGTCCAACACATTTCTCTTAGTCATAAAAAAACAGAGGACAAGTGCTACAGTAAATACAGATGACAAGTGCTACAATAATACTACAAGTGGAACATTACTATCTGGGAGACATTCTCTAAGCAGTTGTCAGGTAGCAATAGTTTGTTCGCAACCGATTCTTCCAATTCGTCATACAACACCAATATGAAACCTTAAAGTCAAAAGTGTAACACAATTAAAAATAATGGCACTAGAAAGGTTCTGTGTATGATATCACTGAAAAACTAAATGTATTTAATTTTTGTGAGATTTAATGAGTAGGTAAAGATACAAATGCCTCAGCAGAGCCACACTAAAAACTATGAATTCAATGCTTTTTAATGAACTACTAAACAGGATAAATTACGCTATTTTTATAACAAAACTTGTGATTGTTCCATGTGCTTTAAATACAGAAAGTATTCACGATATCCTTAGAAAAAAATGTCATGTGTATCACAATGACAATAAAATATCATCATATTTTCCAACCTTAAACCAACCTACTGTATCATCTTAATCACCTAAACACTAAATCATGTATTAGTGCAAAGCTTATTTTCTAACATGATAGCCATCTCGTGCACTTTGAACAGCTATATATATACCTCACATTTAAAAAGTGGAGAGTCAATGGGGTCCATGCATAGGTGTAAGTTTTATGTCAACACTAGGGGGGGACAAATATATTGAAGTGAGAGGTGATTGCGTCATGGTCTGCATCTCTGCATATCAAAGACTTTGGTAGAAAACTTGGTTTAAGAACAGAAATTATTATTTGTTTGTAGCATTTGCAGTTCGTAAGAAAATTATGCATGTTTGTATTTCTTTTATATAATATCTTCAAATTAGCTAGATAGAATTATGTATAACCATCTGCATATTCAGCATCTTCAGAAGTAAATGAGCATGACATCTAGAAATAATAAGGTATGCTTACCTCAGCAAGATAAACAATAAGTTCACAATTTTGCACAGGAATGTTGAGACAAAAAATTCCAGTTACATTACTCACAATAAGTTAGAGATATTGTGAGAGACTTAGTGGATGTCATACATACGGTGTTTGTTTGACATTTTTGGGATAGGGAGGCAATTGTATTGGGGTGATAGACACACCTCATTTTGTGTTTTCCATGTAATGGTCTC
>JBBPDA010000081.1:29470734-29488234 GCA_037974385.1 Arnoldichthys spilopterus
CATTACAAAGTGGTAAATGCTTTACTGTCCCAACTTTTTTTGGAATGTGTTGCAGGTCTGAATGAAAGGAAAGGATGAATATTTACAAATGAAATGAAGTTGACCAGACTAAACATGAAATATTTTGTGTTCATATTGTCTGCATTGAAAGACAAAGTCAACTGCAATGTGAGACCAGGGCCGCTGGGAATCGGGAGAGGTTGGAGTTCCCCAGGAGTAGGCTGGTTATTCTCTTTGGCCCTGGCGCTCACTGGGCATGCCTGAACAAACTCTTTGACGTCAGTGATGAGGTTGGGCCACCAGAAGGCCCGTTGAATGAATTGTTGTGTCCTGTGCACCCCCGGGTGCCCAGTAAGAGCAGAAGAGTGGCCCCACTGGATCACCTCGTTACGGACGGTGGATGGAATGAAGAGTCATCCCGACGGCACACCTGCCGGAGCTGGCTCCAATGCCTGACGCACCCTGGTTTCAAGTTGCCAACGGAGGGGTGTGATGATCCGGTTGGTGGGAATGATAGGTGCGGTGTCCATCCAGGTAGCTTCTGCCTGATGTTGATGAGAGAGGGCATCAGCCTTGGTGTTCTTGGAAAGCCTGGGTCGCAGCTGGAGTGAACTGGAAGGACTGAGGAGAATGACGGGTCAGGGTGGTTAGAGGTGCAACAACCCTACTGAAGCCCTGGATAAAGCGATGATAGAAATTCACAAACCCCAGAAACCGTTGAAGCTGTTTAAGAGTTCGAGGTAAGGGCCATGAATGAATGGTTTCAAGCTTCTGGGGATCCATAGTCACGCCCTGGGGTGAAATGACAAAACCCAGGAATGTGGTGGAACGCTGGTGGAAGGCACATTTTTCCAACTTACAGTACAGTTGGTGAGCGAGCAATCTCTTCAGAACCACCCTGACATGAAGCTGGTGTTCTTCCAAAGTCTTGGAATAAATAAGGATATTGTCCAGATATACAAAGGCCCAACGACCCAGCATGTACGTCATTGATGAATTGTTGGAATACTGTGGGAGCATTGCATAAGCCAAAGGGAACGACCAGGCTTTCATAGTAACCCGTAGGAGTAATGAATGCGGTCTTCCACTCGTCACCCTCTCGGACGCATACCAAGTTGTAGGCACTACGCAGGTCCAATTTGGTGAAGTATGTCAAGGGCGGTGTTGATGAGAAGCAGTGGATGGCGGTTCTTGATGGTGATTTTGTTAAGCCCCCGATAGTCGACATAAGGACGGAGGCTTCCATCAGTCTTTTTAACAAAGAAGAACCCAGCAGGGGCTGGTGAGGTGGAAGGCCAGATGGTACCATGGTGGAGAGCCTCACTAATGTACTCCTCCATTGCCTTATTCTCCACTGCAGAAAGAGAATAGAGCCTGCCACGGGATAGCGATGAACCTGGGAGAAGGTCGATTCCCTTCTTTTTATTGAAAACTTCCACCAGATCTTGGTAAGCGGTGGGGATGGCGTTGGTGTTGACTTCGGGGACCTCGGACTCCCTAGTGCACGTCCCAACATTGGTCTGCAAACACAGGTCAGATCCCACTGAAGAACCCACTGCTGCGTCCACGTGATGAGGGGATTTTGTTGCAGCAGCCAGGGGTGTCCCAGAATGAGAGGAGGTGAAGCGATGGAAGTGACGAGAAACTGGATAGTCTCGCGATGATCATTGATGGTCATGGAAAGGGGTTGTGTTTGATGGGTGATGGGACTATGAGAAAGGGGCTGACCATCAACTGAAGAGACCTGAACCGGGTGAGATAACACCTCAAATTCCAACCCCAAACGATTGGCATAATTTCAGTCGATGAAGTTGCCTGCTGCTACCGAATCAACAAAAGCAGCTGGACCTGGACCATTAGCCGGGAAACAAAAGAGAATCGATGACAGTAAAAATAGAGACTGATAAGTCCCCCCTTATACTTACCGGGCCTGGCCGTTTCCCGGACGGAGAGGACAAACTGCGCGGTGATGGTTAGGGGAGGCACAGTAAACACAGAGGCCTTCACGGTACTGTCGTTCTCTCTCCGCTATGGTCAGGGAAGTGCACCCTATTTGCATAGGGTTCCCCGGCTCCCGAGGAGGCAACGGCTAGAGGTGGAGATTCGACGTCCGAAGCTGAAGAACAAAACGGTGTTCTGTTCGCAGATATAGGCGATGGTGGCAGGGAACAAGGGGTGGTTTGGGACAGAAACTCATTCGAAGATCTAATTTCATGGCCAGCTGGATGAGGGACTCCAGACTGGCAGGGAGCTCCCATCTAGCAAGTTCGTCCTTAATGCGAGAAGCCAGCCCCTCATAATAAGCAGTTCGGAGCCCTGTCTCACCCCAGGAGGTTTGGGCGGACAGCGTACGAAACTGAGCAGTGTATTGGCTCACCGAACTGCTACCCTGCCACAGGTGATGAAGCTTGGCATCTATCTCCACTTCGCTGTCTGGATGGCTGAAAGTTTGACGAAGCTGAGCTTAAAAAAAGTCTGTATGAGAAGTTTAAGGGTGAATCTGATTGGATGATGGCCGTTGCTCACTCAGCTGCCTCCCCTGTAAGGAGGTTGACAAGAAGTGCTATCTTCGTTCGATCTGTGGAGAAAGTGAAGGGTTGCAACTCGAACACGAGATCAAGAGATATTAAGAAAACTTCGCACTTCCCATCTACACCGTTCCATTTTTCCAGTAAGGCAATGTTTGGTTCAGGAGGAGGCGGTAGAGGGACCACTGGCTCTGGAGCATGGGTAGAGACAGACACTTCCTGACCAAGTGCTCGGAGGGACGAGAGCTCCTGACGCAGCGCCTCTACTTCGCCGCGGCTACCGGCGTGATTTTGGATTTCCGCCCAGAACACCTTGTTCTCCTTCCGCAACCGCTCAATCACTATGGTGTGCCTCACTACCGTGTCACAAAGCGCAGTGAATTCCGCTTGAGGCTCAGTCATTCTGTCACTCACCGAGAAGGAAAGGAAGAGAAGCCTAGCCACAGCCGCTAACAACAGGGATCTGGAAAGATGTGTTATTAGCAAGCAAGCTAACACTGCACAGAGAGCTGGATGGATGAGTAGCAGCGCTAGCTTAGCCGTTAGCCCGATGTAGCATCGTGGTACGTGAGAAGGTAGGAGCGAGAAGGTAGGAGCGCCACGTGCTTTGTTATAAAAACTCTCTATACTATTCTAGAATTTGAGTTCTATAACAGACAAGACCAGCGAGCAGAGAACCAGAAAGATTCAGTGTACTTACGAACTGGCGAGAGAGACAAGGGTCGTAGAAGAACTGACGGACTCAATGACTGAGCAAATTCCTGTTGTGAGTGCTCCTAATTTAAGCTTGTGGGGAACCGCAATTCCGCACCCCAGGGTGGTGAGTGTGACAGTTTCTTTGCAAATTGCAATACAAGAAGTGTACTGATCAACTCTAACAGCTCTAATAGTTTTCTTTTTCATTTATATGCTCTTCCTCTCATCAAAAGCCGCCTCTTGTGTCTACTGTCAGGCTTCCACCAGCTCTGTCTCTGCTTAGCCTAAAAACCTCACCCTATCTCTTTCTGACTTTATCAGGATCTTTCTCCATCAGGAACCAGCCATGAAACATATATGATGGAACACTTTAGAGAACTTTTTGATCGCAGTTTTTTTTTTACACCTGTAGGAACAATTTTGCTGAGCAAAGCTCCTCTACCAGACTGTTTAACATTGAGCTTTGAAGTTCTACAGCATCCCATTCTCATACTTTTTTCATTGCAGCCCTTTTACTGTTAATTTCATAATCGAAGGGATACAAGGGAATCTAACTTGTAAAGAGCAAAAAAGGTCTGCGTGATCCCTTAAGCCTATAGAGAAGTCCATGTCACTGGCTTTTTCAAGCCCAATTACATTGGTCATATATTTTAGTGAGTAGCCCTCATATTCCACCAGCTTCATGTCCAATTAGTTAGTCTCTTAACTCATTAGTATGGGTCCGTGGAGTCGGCTTTGCAATATTCTTTGAGATGATGAAACATCTAGAGCTCACTCAAATGGCTAGAGCTCACTTGTTTAAACTCACACCGCATATTTTAACCCTTCTCATAAACTCCAAGGAAACACTGCTGGGGTTTCAGAATTCCATTCCTCACTCTTTAAAATAGCTGACATATTAGTTTCAGTGCAATTATTAAATAATTCACAGTAGTTTGTGAATGAAAAGCCTATTACTGAATAATTAGTCTAGAAATTAAGAGGTTACATCATCATCTAGATCAATATTTCCCAATTGTGGCCCTGGAGACATACTGCCCTGGTTTAACACACCTACTACAGCTCAGTAAAGTGAAGTTAACAAGTTGATCAGATGAATTAGGTGTGTTGGGTGAAAATGGGATGTACAGGATTGTGTGCCAGGGTCAGGGTTGAAAAACACCCATCTAGATCTTGGTCACAAACAAAGGATTTCTGAACACCAAGACCAGAGCAAGCACCTATACGGTCACAGGACAAAAAAAGTTTCTGACTCTTGATTAAGGAGGACTCAGGAAGGGAAGGGTTGATTTTGTGGGCTTGCATCGATTGAACTGCTAGTCCACCAGGCCTGAAGCATCTCCTGCACTCTGTCCCAGGCACACAATTAGTTTAAATGTCTGCTGGCTGTCGCCTGCACATGCATTAACCAAACACTGATGGAGCAGATAAGTGTCTTTGCCCCCTGACAAATCTGTAGAACAAAGATGCTGAGCACCATCTCGTGGGTGATGGATATGAAAAGCTGTCCAGTCACCACTGTCAGTTCTCTGTGATCTTGTGGCCAACCCCAAACAAAAGCAAATGACAATACACAGAATTGACTAATTAAAAGATACAGCTGTCATATAGATGCACTTTGTAGGTTTTATGATGAGTGACTGTTACTCATCATCCTTTTTACCCTGTTCACCATAGGACCACTAGCGCTGCCAATGGAAGTGGATTATTTTCAACACAGCAGTGACACCAACGTGACGTGTAGCAGGCACAACAGCTATTGTGCTAACGTTTCATCAATGCTCAGTTTCTGACAACAGGAACACTTTAGCAGGATGAGTTAGGCTGATCGACTTTTCTTAACCTAGTAGTACTTCTGAAGTGTAAAAAGCCCAGGTTAATAACACTTATACTACCATATCAGTGTCAATGAGTGGGAGACAAGAACCAAAAATATATCTGGTCAGTGGTATTCCCTTTCCATGAACAGACATGGTAGAAGGGGCCTGACACATTGTGATAGAGATTCACAGATAGCAATTGATGATAAATCAATGTTAAAGCATCGATTTCACTGGATCAAGTATTGAGTCTGATGTTGAAAATGACTTTTACAGCCTGAATTAGTATTCAAACAACAATATAGGTTGGAAAATTACTGATCAATGCTGCCTCAATCAACCAGTCAGTTAGATCTAACTGGCTTAAATCATCTCTTGTTTTTTTTTTTAAATGTATAGCCACATTTCTCAAATAATCATTTAAAATTATTTTATTCAGATTGAAACTGTATTACTTAAAATTGAATTGATCTATATTTAATAAATACTCTTCAATAAACTCTTAATATAGCAGCTACTGAGCAAGATAGTTTGCGTACAATGCGATCTTATTTACCTATAATATTTGCAACCTACTGGCTCTGGATATAAGCTAGTGACAATAAAGCATATGTACGAATAAGCTGAGAATTGTGGCTGTATTCCTAAGAACGTGCACTCTCTGGAAAATAAACTGGACTACATACGACTACGGCAGGCTACCCAGTGTGAGTTTCGGGACTGCTGTGTGTTTGTTTTCACAAAATTGTGGAGGAGAGGTCTCAGTCAGTTAAGATTGGGAACAACACCTACAGCACCACCACACTGAGCACTGGTGCTCCACAAGGTTGTGTGCTCAGGCCCTTGTTGTTCACCTTGCTGACTCACGACTTGAACCACATCATCAAGTTTGTGGTGGGTCTCATCAGCAAGAACAACATACCGTTAAGAGGAAAAGCGGCTAACGGACTGGTGCAAAGCCAACAACCTGTCTCTGAATGTTGACAAAACTTCACTACAAGTGACCACTCTCCACTACACATTGACAGCTCATGCGTTGAGGTCATCAAAAGCACTAAATTCCTTGGCTTTCACCTGGCGGAGAACCTGAACACCAGCTCCACAGCCAAGAAAGCCCTGCAGCGTCTTTCTAAGGAAACTGAGGAAAGCCCATCTTCCACCACCAATTCTTACCATCTTTTACAGAGGGACCATTGAGAGCAGCCTGAGTAGCTGCATCACTGTCTATCTTATCTAAATAAGTGGAAATATGATAAGGACTGAAGAACTAAAGCTGCAATTGGCATTGTAATTGTAATGTAAAAAGTATAATATTGATAACTAAAACTTACACAAAGGCAAACAGCAATGGATGTGTATTTATTAGGCTTATTATTAGGCTAGTTTCTGCTGCTGAAAGGCACTCAGCATGAGAACGCTGAGCTGTGTTCAGCAAAGCTAAGATAATCATGAAAACATAGGACTAAACAAATATTTTAAAAGATTTATGTTTTTATCTGACTTACATACTGTCACTGCCATCTATGGGAGCAGAAGTCCTGTAGACACTTTTATCTGCATATCTGATAAATAGCTTGAACTGTAAGTCAAAAAGCCGCTTGGGTGCTTAGAGCTCTTGCTTGTGGAGAAAATTCAGACTGCTGAGCTCGGCTGACCCGGAGATACCATGTCATTCATACAGCTATTTACTAAGCCAGTTCATCAAGAAAATGCATTTAACAGAATAATTTATTGATTTTACCTGAATAATCATGAAAGGCCTAGGGTTGATCCATTGTACGTGTACTTAATAAACTGGCAGTGTATGTGACATCATGTGTTTTGGAAGTCTGGGATGTTGACATGTTTATTGTGTTTCCCGCATGCTGTCGCAGTCAGGGGTGTCATCAGACTTCAGTCAACAGACTTTGGCTTTGAAGGACCGGACCGCTGTCACATCATCAGCGAGCCGAGAAGATGAATTGAGACTTATGTTTCTAACGTGTGATGCGAATAAGGCTTGGCACAGCTGAAATATGCACGGTTCGTGGGCGGTTTCTTTACATATGTGTTAAAAGAAGTTGGCACAACTTTCTCCCACCCCCCAACACACACACTCTTTCTCTTTCTCTGTCTGTCTTTCTCTCTGTCTCTTCAAATGACTGTTGTTTTCTCTGCTGTCTGTGCGTCATCTGCAGTAGAACCTTTCAAGCTGTTGCCAGTGGAGCGTTCAGAGTCGACAGCCGCACTCAAGCAAAGCAGTTCAAGGCCATTATATGATCTCTGCAACTCAGCGGAGACGAGCCGGGACTTCTTCAAAATAAACAACAAGCTCTGAAAATGTATACGCTTCTCAGTTTTTAGGAAGAATTCTAGATTTAATCATGCAAGAGACTGGCCATTGCCGCAAGGTCATTTTGCAAATATGCATCATTCGCTTCTGTTTGCATGCGCGATCTGCCCGCTTCATCTTGTTTGTTTGTTTGTTTGTTTGTTTTGCTAGGTTTAACTTGCTTAACATGTTTATTTTAAACTGGATTCTTTTTTTCCATCTGGTTACAGCTGATACCTTTCAAAATAAGACACTCATCATCCAAATACAGACAGCATCTTTGTCTTGATGGTTGTTCGTAAAGCAGATTGCAGTTCAATACTTTTACTGTCATACTTTTGGTTTGGCAAATGAACAAGTTTCAGATAAGAGTGTACCAGCCTCCATGTGAGTGTCAGAATATTTAGGAGACCACAGTGCTAAACACACTCTGCCTGACCTGGCCTTTTAGCAGATAACCTATTTTTTCCCACTGTCTATAGACACTCACGTTATAGCCGACAGCCGGTGTCTCATTTGAAGGCAGATCAATATTGAGATGATGTGCGTCTGGCATGCGGCAATCAGCCCATAAGACAGTGCAATTAGCGCAGATGTCAGTGTCATGCTTGCATGGCTATGAAGCACAACAAGTGGGAATTGCTTTAATCAAACTCCAATGATGCCATGGCTGAGATGCTATCAAAGTGTGTCTTTTTGGGTGTGTGTCAGTGGGTTTGTGTCTAAGCAAAGTATTAGCATTTTTTCCGTTTATTCTGCAAATGTTCAGCTGTATTGTAAAAATCCAAACAGATCTTTACTTTTACAACCAAAAAGCCAAATTCTAATTCTTTCAAATTTACTCTATTCATCTTATGTGCCAAATAAACAGGGGCAACACCATCATGTTAATTTTGTCTTTGAACTTTCAGTTTGGAACAGCGCTGACTTGGCTTCTTTGTAAATAAGTTTAACTCTATTAAAAATTATTCTTTATTACTTTTATATGTATTTATATATGTATAACTGGATTTATATAAGACCCTCATTGCATATTATTCAGATTCAAAAACTTTATTGATCCTGAAGGAAATCAATGAATTAGAAGCATTTTATCAATTTACTATAAAATAAAATACACAAGTAGAATTAATAATAGGAATAAAATATAGGAAAAAATATAGAAATATTTTATGGCAAAACATTTTCTAGAGGAATTATACAGAGCAGCACTGTAAAAATTTTCCCCTAAGGGCTAAGTTTAAGAAACTGTACGATTTATGTAGTGCTGAGCTGCTTAATTCTAATGTAATACATTCGCCTCCACATAATATTCTTGTAACAGCTTGCTACCTTAATTCAGCAAAAGGCTCCAGATAGTCTGCGATTGCAGTTTGCAGTTGGGAAGAGAACTCCATACAGACACAGATGACAGCATGCTGGTTTACACTACTGTTAACTGTATCATTGTAGGTATAATTTGTTAATAGCAGTGCTGTAAATAAGTTGCTGTAATTCCACATTTGGTAATATTGATTAATAGAACTTTTTTACCTTTTCAAATTAAATAACACAATTACAATGATTGAAATTTAAATGTGCTCTTTACTTTTGTTTTGCATGAACATGAAAAGACAATAGCGCTGTCAAAACTGGCCAAAAAAAATGTTTGATTATTCCTTCTAAAGAAGTACAAGTTTTATCTACTGGATAATCAATTTTTGCATATTTTTCCCATCTGGGGCAGTGAGCACACACACAATGAGAGCTGAGTAGTGAGCAAGTCATATAGCCCATGGAGTTATTGGGGGTTAAGTGCCATGCTTAAGGGCTTTCAGCTGTGGGTGTTCCTGCCAGTTCAGGGATTTGATCCAGTGACTTTGGTTACAAACCTGCTTCTCTAACCTTTAGGCCACAGCTGCCCAAAACTTTTAGATTCAGAGTGCAAATCCTCTCTCTTTGGCCGAGTTGGGTTGTCCAGTCTCTGCCATCATTACGAGTGCTGAATTATTGGCTCATTGCACATTCAGTGCAGAAGTCCAGGCCCATGTGAGAACTCCTGAGGTAGACAGATATAGTGGTGCTGCTTTTTTCTTTCTTTTCTTTTTTAGTCTGGCTTAAACAATATTGTCAATGACAACTGACACATAGAGGTAACAGAAAAGCTATTTTCCATGAAAAAAAAGTTTATGGCACATAAGTCCCCTAATGAGCCTGATTTACCAAATACACCCCTAAACATGGAGACAAAAACATTGATGTCAGCCTACTGCTGGGACCAAAGACACATTGATGACCAGTCAATAAAAAAAATAACCAGTGTTGGCTGTGTTGCAATATTTGAGTGAAACTTTCTTTCCTGTCTGCATGCCCTGATTTTTCCTGATTTGCTTTCCCAACCTCTCTTCATCTTTACCTTTCCTTTTCTGTTTTGTCACAAGTCATTTAAGTGCTGCACCTCATGAGCACACAGTCAGTGAGTGGGGCAGTTTGTGTAACAAGCCTCTACAAGTCTTAGTAGAGGCATGTTGCGGTTGCATAAATGCACATGTTGCATTTTGTGATGTAAAATGTATTAAACATTTACAGTATAGTTAGGAGTGGGTGGTGATCTAAAGGCACTGCAAATTTCAACTTTGAAACAACAAACTGAGCGTTTCTATTAAACAGACTAATGTACTGATCCAGCCAACTATTTTCTAAACCACTTCTTTTATTCCGGGGATCTTGAGCCAATCCCAGCTGACTAATGGCCCAAGGAAGGGTACACCCAGGACAAAAGGCCAACCCATCGCAAGGCTAACGTACTGATGTACTCCAGAATCAGAATCAGAATCAGTTTTATTTGGCCAAGTATGTTTGCACACACAAGGAATTTGTTTCCGGCTGATGGTGTTTCTCTAGTATTTAACAAACAAACAAACAAACTGTACAATATGAAACATATTAGACAATATACAAACTTAAGGTGCACTTGACACAATGTACGATATACTCTTTTGTACACAAGATGCTGTATACACAATATTCATTATTCTTGTGTGGTCCAGTACATGTGGTATGATGTGCCATGTGGGTGCGGTTGTGGTAACACTTTACCTTAGGGGTCACAAAGTAGTGAGTACTTATGCCATAATTAGTGATTCATTACCTATCGTTGCTCTATTAGTTAACTCTTCATTAAGCATTAGTAACTAGTCAGTAAATGATCAAGTACTTATGAATTAGTCATTAAATACACAGTTAACTGATTATCTAGTTTGTCATTGGGTCATAACTTACTTACTCATTAACAATATACTAACTGCTGCTTACTTCACAATGAACTGATAAATCTGTTTACTGATACAAAGAATTAGCATCATATCTAACTAGTACTTGTGGACGTGATGTGAGTTGTACTGTCAGCTGTTCATTAGGGCGGTGGCCTGAGAAAAGAAACTGCCCCTGTGTCTGACAGTCTTGGTGAGCTGGGACCTGTAGCGTTTGCCTAAGGGGAAGAGTTGAAAGAGGATGTAACCAGGGTTCGAGGAGTCCGATATGATTTTCCAGGTCCGCTTCCTGGTTCTGGTGGTGTACAGTTCTTGTAGGGAGGGCAGGGGGACACCAATGATTCCTTCAGCTGTCCTCACTGTGCACTGCAGTCTGTCCCTGTCTTGTTTTGTGGCAGCGTCAAACCAGACAGTGATGGATGCACACAGGACAGATTCAACAACTGCGGTGTAGAAATGGCACAGCAGTTCCTGGGGCAAGCCAAACTTCCTCAGCTGTCGGAGAAAATACATGCTCTGCTGAGATTTTTTTGAGGATGAGGTTGGTGTTGGCTTCCCACTTCAGGTCATGCGAGATTATGGTCCCCAGGAACTTAAAAGACTCCACAGTCGTCACTGGGCTGTTTGAGATGGTGAGGGGGAGCAGAGCAGAGGGCTGTTTCCTGAAGCCCACAGTCATCTCCACAGTCTTAAGTGTGTTGAGCTCCAAGTTGTTCTGACTGCACCAGAGCACCAGCCGCTTAACCTCCTGATGATACGCAGATTCATCACCATCTCGGATGAGTCCGATGACAGTGGTGTCATCTGCAAACTTCAGGAGTTTGACAGCAGGATCCTTGGAGGTGCAATCGTTGCTGTAGAGATAGTAGAGCCATGGAGACAGGACACACCCTTGTGGGGCACCAATGTTTTTACAGACCTTTCTCTGCCATAGTGGTACTGCGCTCTCCATATATCAATACAACATAATCTCTAAGTCATGCACATTGACCAGTTCACTCCTCACTCCTTTCTACTCATTATGCTACGTTTTACTTGGCGAACCTATCATCATCTAACATATTCTTTTGTCACAACACAACAATAAACCTTACTTGACAGTCACATCTTTTTTTACCTTCTGTTTTCTTTTTGTTGTCAGCCACCCTAGACTAACAGACCCAGCTGATGCATAGTGAGTCATTTTAGCATTGAGGCTGCCATAGTTCAGGTCATAGTCGACCCTTTCCTACTCCCCCCTCCCAACCCCAAACCGCTTGCATAACTCTGTTGATTCAAGTCCAGCTCTCTCAGACATGAAAATGAGCTGGAGGGAGCAGCCGATGGAGTACTGGCCCTTTTTTGGCTTTGTCAAGGGTCATAGAGTATTTAAATCCATGTGCTTCACATTGAGTTTTACCATTTTTGACCTTGTCTCTTTCTCCCCGAAGAAGCTGGGCACTAAAAGCATTTTGAATGAAGCTCTCACAGCCGACCATAGTGTCATGCTATGTCTGTGGTTAGGCTTCAGGCTTGGTCTTGTGGGAAGCAGCATCATTTATCACATTGGAGCTCATCTCAGAAGTTGAAGTGCTTATTGCCAGAGTTCAGATACAGCCTCATGGTGAGAAAAGGATGCAAGGAGAGTAGTAGCAGGAACTTAAGGGTTCAGGAAATTGGCCCCTATACAAAAAGCACTCTTACAGAAAAAAATTACAATAATTACAATGTGGTTTGTTAGTTTAGTCTGTATTTGTTATACCTTAAACATAGCATGCCGCTTCACTCACTAACATCTAACATTAACATACATCTAAGGTCAATGCAGAGTTTAGTGCTATGCATTTGGAATATGTTGCAAAGAATCTGTTTCAAAATGATTACCATGCATACTGTATGGTAAACTAGGATGGCATGGTTGTGCAGTGGTTAGCACTGCTGCTGCACAGCAAAAAGGTCCTGGGTTTAATCCCTGGGTCGGCCATGGGTGCCTTTCTGTGTGGAGTGTCAGATTGCGTGTTCGCGTGGTTCTCCTCCAGGTGCTCCGGTTTCCTCCCACTGTCCAAAGGTTTGCAAAGAGGTGTTTTGGTTACTCAAAATTGCCCATAGGTGTGGGTATATGTGATTTATTGTCTGTCTATGTGTGGCCCTGCAATAGGTTTGCCTTCTGTCCTGGGTGTTCAGGTGATCGGGTGATCAGAATATAAAACTTTTAGAGGGCTCCACTGCTGTGCCAACCTCAGACCCCATTCCGCCCTCACCCCCACCACATCAGAGGCATTGGTCACAGTTACATTGTCTCCAATGCCCACCATAGTAGTTACTCAACTGATCATCACCAATGTTGGGGAAGTGTAATTGCGAGATTTCATGGAAAATTGAAGCGAAATGTCCAACAAAGCACCATTTTCCACATGGACCTCATTAATGAGCTTTCCATACAAATAACATACTTTAGCCCTGTATTATTCAGAGAACATCCTCAAATCCTAAAGCTAAAATTAATTGGTGGAGATTAGACATACCTGTCCTCAAAAACCCACTTTTTGTCAGACCCTTTATGGTCTCTAAAAAAATCTGACTTCCACTTCTCCGTCACCAGCCATAAATCTGTAATCTAACCCTCAGGGTCATGTAGGTATACATCTTCATCTTCTCTGCCCTAGTCTTACCTTGATTTCCTGTCACATCTTCTCTCATTAAAACTTCTCCTTTTTCTGATGGAGTCCTTTGAGTTCTCGAGCCTGACTGCATTACTACCTAGCGTAGATCAAGCTTTCTTGTCATCTTGCTTTTCCCCAATTCCCTGCCGTCATATTGTATCCTCCACTAGCTAGTTTTCGTCCTGCTGCAGAAACCCTCCACTTCTAATTCTTCTTGATCTGCCTACTTGCTGTTCTTGATACCATCGATCACTCATGTTTCAACTGCTAAAAACCTCGGGGTCAATTTGCTGAGTTTTTCAACTTCACCTAGATCCTTGCAAATGTGGAGCAGTATGGAATTCCTTTGCTTGTCTTGTAGTTCTTTTGTCAACGAGTTCTTTGGGTTTCTATTCGAGGCACGGCGGCGCCTGACTACTTTTTGCCTGCGTGAGGCTTTGAGGCTTCAGGGTGCAACTTCATGAGCTCAGATTTTCTTGTTGTTGCTTACACAAGACAGCAGTGTCCTCTCTGAAGGCTTCATGTTAGAAACAACAGCATTCAAAATGTTGTCTGCCTGTTTTGAGCGCGTGTTCGCCTGACAAAAGGTGCCAGACATCACTAGGTACTCCTTCCGTGCCAGTATTCATTTGAGAATTCAAAGAAACATGTCAGGATACATAGGGTGGTGCTTGTAAAATGACAAGCACGTGTTTGTGGCAGTTTTTCCATATATGCCTATAGCCATCCCCCGCCATGTCAATAGGACTTGGTGGCAGTTTGAAAGACTCCATCCAAAAGTTTTCAAAGTTGACTTTACTTAAATAAAGCGACTCATCATAAGTTAAGAAGCTCTGCTAGCTCCCAAGTTGAAATTTACCACCTCCAATCCAAGGATTCCTGCCCAAAAGTTGCTCTTATATGACGAAGCATCTCAGCACCCACCTTGACACAAACCATCCCTGAAGGCTCACTTCCAAGTGACAGAAACCCATCAGAGGCTCCGATGCCACGTAATTGTCGCCTTGTGCACGAGATTTTGTGCAATTTGTCGCCTGTCTGGCATCAGCATGTCAAGGCAAGGCTGGGCTCCGTGCGGTGGCCCGACCGAGAGTGGCGAGTGCGTTTGTGAATAACTAAGTTGCTGATTTGGGGTGACACCTCTTTGATCGGGACAAATGGGAGGGCTGGCCCTTCGGCTGCCGTCTCCTGACCTCCCTTTGCGGAGGCGCTCACAGGGGCTGCGGGACTTGGCCGCCGGTGCCTCCGCCTGTGTTTTTCTGAGGGAGCCAGGCGTAAAGGTTAATGGATTCAGCACTGTAGAGCAGCGGATCCCTTACAGTGGCCGCACCAGGGCTTGGAGGACGCAGGGGGGATTTCTGCAGCATGCTGATGTCGGAAGATAGGTGGTTTTGGGGTGGCTTTGCTGCCCCCTTTGGGTTCATACAAGTAATTGCATCATCTTTCAGCGGTACAGAAGGCAAAACGGCCACGGCATGGGAGTAGCTGATACTCTGCTTGCCATACATGGGGGACTCTCTTTAAAAGTCTGCTTTTTTGTTTTAGGATTTTAGGACAGTGGCCGGTGTAGAAGTGCGGCTTCGATCAAGTGTAGCTAAATGACTTTTCTATCTCGTGCTCCTCGCCATCTCAGTTTCAGACAGAGAACTGAGCACAGTAAGAGTTGTTTTAAAATTTTGCTGCTCCAGTACTCCGGCCTTGCATAATCCTCCTAGAGAGTAGCGCATCTAAGTGCAGCTAAACCTTTTAGTCTGCATGTGTGTGAGCAAGCGTGTGTGCGTACATGTGTGCATATGTATGCCTCAGGGGTGCTCCGTCTGAACACTCCGAGAGGCGTGCCGTGCAGCTTGAAGAAAGAAGCCCAAAAATCAGTGACTAGAAACCCAGACAAATCCCTAGTTTGTATCCTTCATGTTCGTACAAGCTGGCCCCTGCCAGAGCAGCCCCTGCATTACCCTGCACCAAAGAGGGAATCCCATTCAGGGCCGGATTCATGATGCAACGCCCAAGCAACACATTGTAGTCACCAGCCTCCAATAAGGAACATCAGGTTGAGCATTTTTACACAGTTTTAGTGAGGTTTAAGGCTCAGTCACTTCTGTATTCAAAGAAGAAACCCAGTACATGCAGTGGAGGCACTGTATAATCTGCTGTGTGACCTAGTGTTATGTACTCAGAAAGGAAGACGTCAGTTTTGGGTATGATCTGGGATGAAGTTCATACCAGTAACTTCTTATTCCTGCTCTCCTCTTTCTCTCTCTGCTTCCCCTTCGTTCAGGAAATGACAAGTCCTCCCTTGCCCTACCCGCTTCGCACCGAGGGCCTGCAGAACAGATGCGCTGCAGCTGGAGAGCTTTGTCATCCTTTATTTATCGCGCCAAGGCGGTTTGATTGACAAGATGGGACATCAAAAAGCTCCCCGTAAAGCCAAATGGATGGGTGGAACGCTTCCGTGAAAGATAAAACACAGCGAGGCGACATAACAGGCTATTTGTTGAGCCTTGACAATAGCTGTCCCTTATTGATGTTGTTGCGGGGTTCTGTGGTACTGCACGGTGACAGTTTTTTTCTTTCTTTCTTTCTTTCTTTTTTAAAAAATCAGGCATCATTCGTTTTAATTGAAGTCCCGTATTATTTCTCTGCGGCGAGTGAAACGCATGAAAGCGGTGTTGCGCCACTGTGCATGAATATTGCATATCGACGGACGTGTTGGGCCCATTTATGATTCCTTTCTTTTGTATGACAGCCGCATCAACGAGCAGTTGGGCCGGTTCCACCATGTATAAATAAAAGATTTGGTTGCAAATGCTGGGAAAAGTTTTCAACACATCTGACGAACGGCGTAGGATTGGTTGGACTATGCAGAAGGGGATGGCAATTCTCAGATTACTTTGATTCTCTCCTCACATTTGCGTGTGTGTAGGGATGGTAGCGAGAGAGAGGAGAGAAAGAGGGAAAAGCTATATATATTTCAAAGTGAGAAAGATGACAAAAACCATGGAGATAAAAAGAAAACTCTCCTTTTTGTGGCTAGAGAATGTTTAAAATTGATTAACTCTCACAAGTGGCTCCATAATAGTCTCTGATGTGTCATTAGTGAATATTAGGGGGTCATTAGCCTGAAGGTGAGGTGAATGAGTTGTAGAAGGGACTGACTATGAAAAACACATGAAAAATACATTGTATCTGTCCTATAAAGAGTTGTGCTTTTTTTCTTATAAAATGACAACATTCTTATGTGAAAGAATGCTTAAGATTAAGAATAAGTGTCTGCCCAAAACCTAATATGCAATATCTTGCTCCCCCAGTACTTTCTGTGCAGAGAATAATAGCATGGTTGGCTGTCTGTAATTCAGAAAAATACAATTTCTGATCAGCTGTAGCTGAGTGCCAGAGGTTATTACCATCTTACAGACTTCATCATAGGCCTGATGGTACCTTTTATTGAGTTAGGTTTAAGATATGAGCTTGACCTACAATCACTACCCACTTTTTTTCGACTTCCACCTACTGGCCACTTTATTAGAAACACTTACCTTTTTGGTCTACTATATAGTCCATCTGTTACTGCACAGTTTATCAGCCACCTTCTACCCCCTTCACTGATCCAGTGGTCAGTTTCTGACCACAGCACCACTGCTGTCAGTAATGGGAATTGCTGGAGATTAGAAGATCTAATATCATCCACCAGAGCCATTATGTGTATTGTTCTTTAAAATCTTTGTAATATGCTAAATATTCATGTTGCAGTTTCTCTCTCAGTCTCAGTTGGGCCAGTCAACTTGGATGCGCGTTAGAATGGCATCAAACAAAAACTGCCTGCAGCTTTTTCATGGCATCAATTTCTGCCAAAATCCCAATGAGCACAAAGAAAACGTCTATTGTGCGTTTACAAGCTGTCTATTTAACTCTGTGATGGAAGCGGATTTATCCCATGATTCTGCAGTTACCCTGTAGCAATGCTTTTGCTGTATTAGGAGGATCCACAAAAAGGTCAAGTGTAATGTCTAATAAAGCCAACTGATCCATATTTCACATATCCAGTGAAGGATGAAGCTTAAACCCCAAAGGTAAAAAACACTATAAACTGCCTGATTACTGCCCCCACAGGTAAACACACTCTGAGCAGATGGCTAGCATTACACTTAGGCAAACAGACGTGAATGTAAAGCTTTCATTTCATGTCTCTCTATACTTGTATATGGCTAAGATGAGAATAAAGTTCACTTTGACTTTGACTGGGCCTAAGGGT